>JABASI010002917.1:0-18001 GCA_019776505.1 Tomocerus nigrus | reverse complement strand
TCTTACATATTTTGTACTGTTTCCAATCATCTTTAACATTGGACTTACTAGCTACTTTCTTTAAACTATCCCTTTTTTTATTTATTTCTACTATTTCGCTAGTAAACCAATGCCATGCTATCCATTTTTGCATATGCTGAATTTTTCTGCTACATATTAAGTCTAGTCAAGATTATCAGTCGTCGAAGTGTGCTGCGTCTAGGGTTAACAGTCTCGAACATCAGTCAGGTAATTTTAAAAGGCACGCTTTCCTGATACATATTTTGTTCAAAACCTCTCCTTTATACTTTATACCGGAAAATCTGCTCCAAAATTTAAGGGTGTTGCGTTGGTCTCCCTCCGAAAAAACTCCATACCTAGCTGGAATATGTTTTAAAACGTATTCCAAGTTTCTATCCCAATGGCAAGATTTCCAAAAAAGATTTGAACCCACAACGAATTTCAAAAATATTTTTACGTGCGAATTGTGCCAAAGTATTTTTGTCGTTGTTTGAACAGTTAAAAATTATACTCCACAACTTGGCCTGTATGATGTGATGGTCGACTAATTCCGATATTTAATTTAGAAATCCGCCAACTAATTTCCACAAATCCAGTGTTCTGCTCAATCTCTAAACCTAGCCCGCCATTGATTTAAATTCTTGCAGGGTATCGTTTTAAACTCACAACTGACTCGACTAAACGATGAGCGAATTGAAATGATGGCCGTATTATTTATCATACACAGAAGAACTATAGTTTTTATTGTATGTATAGAATTTTAGCATTATACATCTTATTTTTATTTACCGAGAGCTACTTATTGTTCTCGGTTGATTTGATTTGATACATTGGTTAATTTGAGCGTAGGATAAATAGGTACATGATTGCTTATTTCGTTCCTCATAAAATTACTTCGCCCCTACCATATCAGACCTTTAACCTCCTCATTTTTACAATTAAGGAATTTGTTTCAATTAGAATTTGGTAAATATAGCGTAAAGTTAACACTTTGGAGATAACTTCACATAGTGAAGATTACCCTTTACCCTTAAAAGATGCATGATTTTCAGAAAATTTCTCTATCTATTTTAAGTTGTGTTCATAAATCGAACCAACTTCCCTCACAAGACGCTTCGACGACAGAAGCAACGCAATTACCTGGGAGGTTTTTTTCTAAATAATAATAATCGAATCTAACTCAAAAATGCAAAATCATGTATTACATATAATATACATATAATAAATACGAATTTTGAACTGATCTAGGAACCCCTAGTCGTAACTGAATAAGCAACATCGTCCTTTTCTTATGATAAATGATTGGCCAGCGTCGATGCAGTCTAGATTGTCAATTTGCCTCTAGTAGTAACAGGACGTAGGAGTTATCACCATAGCAGCCATCTTAGAATCTGAATGCTATGCCACATCTCGGCAAGAGCCTGAATTAAAGCTTTTCTTACACTAGTTCACGTGTACGCTACATGTGCAGTGATACGACGTAGCAGCCAACTTGGATTCTAAATGCTCTGCCACTTCTCGGCGTAGCCTAACGGTAATGCAAGTCTTACGCTCCATCGCTTAGAGTCATATTCTAAGGGGTCTCATTTGCCCAACACAATCTTCTAAAAAAATTGTTCGTAAAATGGGCTTCATGAAATCTTTCTAACATTGTTTTTAACTTTTTTTAAGAATTTGTAGGACAGCTGAGGTTTTGGCGCCTGCGCTCGCAGGCGCCAAAATGTGAAGTGAACATAGCGTACACATGAACTAGTGTAAGAAAAGCTTTGATTCAGGTTCATTCGAGAAGTGGCAGGGCAGAGCATTTAATGGCTGCTGTATATGATGATAACTCCTACGTCCTATTACTACTCATATAATATTATCGAACAGCAAAATTATAGTAGAACCTAAAGATGAATTATTACAACATGCATTATTCATCAAAGCTGAAATTGAAAATAAACCAGTAAAACAACCAAACGCTGCAAGTGCTATTGTATGGCAATATGGAGAATGAAAGTACCTATATCCAGAATTCATCCCCAAGTTGGCAACATCCAGATTGGCAATACTTAAAAACTTACATATAACTCGTTGACAGAGCAGAAGTTGCATATTGATAATCTTATTTTATTTACATGAGTGCAGTGTACTACGTACACTTTAGTACAGGCATCCTGTAAACCATACGTGAATGCTAATTAAGTGCATGAGTCACCCTTTCCCAGCTAACATGTTTGAAGGCAATTTTTAGGGAAGAAAGGTTCTTGTTCTTTTGAATTTCAAGTTTGTTTGACGACCATAGAACCTGTTTTTCCTAAAAATGTGCTCTCAAGCACTAAGTTGTGAAACCCAATAAAATAGCAAAATTATTCTTCGAGTTGATAAGTTGTATTGCTAACATCATTCGTCTGCAGCTTTTTTAGTTCCATTTCTATTTAAAAAATAAGCTATGTTAACTGATTGAAAAGGTTGAAATAGTTTTAATATGGATATATCGAACATTTGAACTGAGTTTCCTGTTGCTAATTTGTAACTTCGGTTTCGGAGTTGCCAGCGAGGAATTTCTTGACAAAACGCCAAATTGGAGTTGCCAATTAGGGGCTCTTTCATATCCGGATATCTGTTTCAACATTCCACGTCGTAGCCGGCTACTATGAATCCATGAGAGATCGTGCCAATGATTATTCATGAAGCTGTAGCTTCTGAACCCAGCAGCGGCAACCTTCTCATTCAAGAGGACTAAGCTCATGAATTTAACTCTCTCCCTGCCGGCGAAAGTACAGAGAAGTACCTTTTGATATGGAATTTGCAACTTACTTATACTCTGAGAAAAAGACTGCCGACTTTTCTAAAAAGAACTTTCGCTTTCGTTGAAAGGAAAATGCTTGTGCTAATACTTGTATCATTCATGAACTACTCAAAGTAAATAGGGGACTTCATTGTGACCCCCATTGTAGACGCAGACTGGATGAGTTTTATTGTACAGACTTATCTTGCTCATTTTTTGTGCAATTCGCAAGGAAGGTTACTCCCTAAAATACTAGTAACCGTAACCATCTCAATTTCTGGATATGAATAAGGAAACGGAGTACCTACTGACAATATAAAAAAATCTCAAGTACAGATACGAAAGATAAAACCTGATAATATATACCAAGAAACGAAAAGCGCTATTAATAGGTAGGGTAGCGTTTATACTCTTATTATGAGAAATTGGATATGGAACTATGAAACTAAATATATACAACATCATTTGCTCCATTTTAATTATTAATTTCGTTGTATAAACCCAATTAATAGCTTGAAGTAAATATTTAATTTTAACTTCAAACATACCTAGACTGAACTATTTATGGACTTTACACTGACCTAGGAGTAGTTTTAAAAGGCTCAGATTCAACTTCAGAATGAAAATACTGATTCCTATATCGCCCACTATTACTTATTTTTGGTTACCATTAAATAATGATGTAAAAATCTCAGAAAAGGTAAATATATGATATGGAAGACTTACAAAACCTTTATGGATAAGTGAGCTATCAAAACGATTCTAACAAAACGCCATTTGTAAGGATGCTAACAGGAATTTACTGTTTTAGACCATGCTTCTATGCTGGCATTTCATCGTCCCACATTTTCAGATCTATAGAAATGTTTTGTGTTGTAAACATCGGCCAGCAAGGATAATAGTAAATAGTGCAGTGCAGAGGAAAATGTAGGTAATGGATTGTTGATTACGACTTATGAATGAGAAAATATGTTCAGAAATTGGTGCGAATTTACGTTAAGTCTATTTCCAGTAATATTCCTCACATTACAGTTTTTTGCTCAGCTCTTCTATTACAGAGATTCGTCTAGAGGTATGATATCCGTCGAATGAGATTACATGATACACGAGGCGGATGGAAATTGGAAAAGTTTCTGACTTTTCACTGAAGTGAACAAAGTCTGATGAAAAATAGCCAAAGATGCGGAAGAAATGGAATGTGACGTGAAGGCCTATTGCGTCTTGCGGCTCTTATTTACCAGACCAGATCGTAATATAATGCCGCAACCTTCATTTCTTGGTGATTACAATTTCGGCTTTATACATCGCAAAAGGATGTGGATCTACTATCCTCTCTAACATCCATGTTATTACCTTCAACCTATTACTCAAATGTAATTCGTAATAATGACCATAAACAGCAAATGATATCAGTATTTTTATATCTATTCAGGAATAATTGCATACCAAGGTGCATTAGGTGCCTTGGTATTTGTTTAATATAGAAGCAGACCAATCCCCGATCTTCTTAAATACGTCATCCCATTATTAAATAACATGTTTGTGGGTAAGATGTTATTTGCTAAAACCTTATTTGCTTCTACACTATACTATAACATTACAAAACATACTAATAGTAATACATTATTTGCGAAAAACAAAAACAACTAGTATATAGGTATTTGTGAAATGTCTTGCAATACAAATGGCCTTAGTTTTTACCAGCGCACTAAATTTCTCAATGTATTTACAGCCACCAAATTATAGGGGTCTCGGTGGCCTGATGGAGTGCCCTATGATGCTCTGTGGCCACTCTGTTTTAACATTAGTGGTCAATGTTAAAACCCAACTATGATCACATTTGTGGCCACCAGAGTTTCTCCTCCATATTTTGGGGCTTTGTAATAAAAATCTAATAGGTAATTACATAATAATAATACTGGTACATGTACGAATTGAATATTTGGGTCATTATTCCTGCACCAAACCCCAATACCCAAGTTTGTACTAAGAATTGCCAACTATGGCCACAAATGTCGTCCCAATTTTACAAACTCCTTTTCGGCTACATTTATTATTATAGTTATATTTGCCATAAGAAAATCTATTTTCTTTTCAGAATGTTTTAAAAATTAAACTCTTGGCCAATCAAATTAATATAATGACAAAATATGCAGCTAAAAATATTTATTCATATTATATATAAAGTTACTAAGGGTTTGAAAATGAGAAATGTAGACCCAATTGGCTATCTCGAGTTAATAAAATTCAATGAATTGCGAAAAATGGCTGATAATTTTCATTCCATGTACAATATTTTTGTGAACTATATTTTGTCACAATTTTTATAAGTACAGCTTGCAGTTTTTGCTGCGGATGTGGGAAAGCAGGAAAATCGTACGCTATTGTGCTATGAGTATGAATGTGAGGGATATTGCATAATTAATAAGGCTAAAACTAAGGGTGAAATCAGAAATGACTTATGGGAATATTTAGCATAGGAAATAGTAATGAGAGAAGTCGTACCGCCCAGAGAGAGGAGACACGAAACTGATTTTTCTCTTCGTAGAGGTGGCACTGAACGAGAGTATTGAGTGTGGTACAGACTCCGATGGTTCCAAAACGAACAGTTGTGATAACTTTTGACACTTTGATCACTTTTCGAGTGATATGTTGCTTATGATGTTGTTTTCCATCTGCATCGGTTGTGTTCGTCGTCTTAAGTTGACTTTTAGCGTAGCTCTCATTGAAGAAATCTATGAGATGTGACTGTTGCGGTGGAGTGGGTCGAAACTGTTGCTTTCCAAGAAGAATGAAGGGCCGTGGACGTACTCTTGGCTCTGTCTCACGTACAGTGACCGTCTCATTGTATGGCTCGTAGTAATTTGTGATGATGAGATTGCGTTTGATCACCCAATCTGCTTGTAGAAAGCTGTAGGTGGATAACAAAGCCAAAGCGACAGATAGAAAGACCCAAAAGAGGGAAATAGGCCAAGACGTTCTTAGCAGTCGTTTCATTTTGACTTAAAATGTTGCCTTGTCAGTTATCCCAATTGTTTCCCCCGAAAACCCACTCCTGGCTTTTTCTGTGGCTTTCAGGAATTGATTAAATGTCATATTTGACATTAGAGGGAAAATAAGTCGAAATTGATATCCTTTTAGAGCTCAGATCTTCGGTCACAGTTTACTTAGTGTTTAATAATTTCCTTGAAATGACTACATTTTTCCTGAGTAACTTTTAGTCCTCCAGAACAATTATGTAGCACTATATAGTGATATTCAGTTACAATGGGGAAAGAGTCACTTGGTTACTTCACAGTCTAAAATGTTGTAGTTGTAATAAAGTGCTGTGTAAAATGAGAATTCCCATATTCCTTTTGAGACGAGATCAGATGAAGTCACTGAAGAGACTAAGTTTGCTCCCAGGGAAGAACTGAAAGGAGAGTGAGAGAGTTTCTTGTTGTGTCAGCCGACTTATAGTGTAAGTGTGGAGTAGAGCAGAGGCGATCAATGGAATTCCGACTGAACCGAATCTGTAGTTAGTAGGGAAGAAAGGCAGAGAGTGAGTGGCTTGGTGTAGCTGAGGAAAGTACGTGGAAAGGAAGGGAAAGTTCTATCTCTGTCTCCTGTCTCCGGTATGTATGGCTATGTTCACTCCATCCAACTAATGCATTCTTCAAGTGCTGTAGCCTAGCTACGTGTTGTACTCGACTTGTTTGCCCTATACTAACTCTGTTCAGCTCTGTTGTGTACTCACTCCTCGCCTCTTCTCAACAACGGACTCACAATGAGAGCAGCCAATAGATCTGCACACTAAACCTTACTTAACCAACTACATTTATATGTACTTCCCTTCACATCCATGGAATATATGCTTGTCCTATGAAATACACTCAAATTATAACTTGGAATGTTGTCTTGACATTCAGGGATGTATTTCCGCCTTCCGACTTTTTTCTTCCTCTCCAGACTACTTATTGTTAGCATAAAATAAGCACACAGAGTTTCAGTTGACGAAGAGACTTTTGCTGTGACCTGCTGTGTCCACTTGCTTCACTTCTTCCTTGACATGACGACGTCTTTATTTTATATAAACATAGGAAAACAAACTTCAGTCCTAGGTATATTCTCATTCTGTAGCTATTGTCGTATTGTCGACTGCCAATGTTGATGCCAATTTCGTAGGATTTCGTTCCAAACAGCCTTGTGTAAATATCCATCGTATAAATATCCTCACTTATTAGACGTATACAGACACTGTGCTCCACAGGTCACAGTTTTGCCAATTTAATTCACTCGACATAATATACTACATAGTAATAATGTGTATGCGTTTAGTAAATATCCTATGGCTTTAGTAAATACTAACCTAAGGTAGGTAGCTATTATGTAATCTCGCAAAACGGAAATTACAACTAACAACTGTTGGTTGTATTCCGAGTAGTAATCCCCATTAATTCCAAGGTCAAAATCCCGACAAACAAACAAGAACTATAGCTAGTTTCATGGAATTATATTCAATTTTGACGATTTTTGACGATGACTTTTCCCTTATTCCGTTATTTACCATGAACTTTTTGAATTCAGTTTATCAGATAATTGTCCGGGAAAAGCAAGTGACATAAATGTTCATTTAAGTAGGAGATTGAAGGGGATCAATTGAAAAAGTGCTCATTTGACTCAGTGCATATTGGGCGGGGATGCAAACAAATAAAAGATATTTGAATGGGTAATGTGCCTTGATGTGACAAAAATATTATAATGATATCCGCACGGAAAAGTATGTTCAAAGCAAAGCAAAGCAAAAAATATGAATGCAGTAAAAAGCAAAGTGGAAGTGAGGAAGAAATGGGGAAAAGGAAGGCAAAGATCTCAGCCGAGTCACTCAGACTCAGACTACTCGCCGTAGACTGAACTTATTGAGAGTTCGATTCAGTCGAGTTGTCAAAGGGAATGAGCTCTTTAAAAGACTCCAGCTCGACACTAATAAAAAAGGAAAAGAAAAGTGTCACGTTGGAGAAATCACGGTCGACAGGTTTACTTATATTTCCTGATGTATTTTTTATTCATTTATTCCAGAAACAGGTAAGAGATAGGAATTGGAAACTCCCGAGTGTAAAGAAAGTAAGTGTAATCACACGACTGCCAGAAGAACTCTTTCGTCAAAGTTTTGTCTATACTACTTATAACAGCGCATTTACATTATTGTATCATGTCTTGCACTGCCACTCGCCATTTATTTCCCGCCGTGCGTCTGTCTCTCTGTCTCTTCTACACACTTTCCTACAACAACTACCAAATCACATTCTTTGCCATTGCTTCCTGTCTCTCCAATTACTTACAACAACCGTTGTATCTGTACTTATTTACTAATGCATAATTCATCGACACTTTATTTCTAGACTTACCTTCAGGACAATCAAGGTACCTACCTAATAAGTACTTATTATGTATAACTGTATAACACACAAATATTAACAGACGAAATGAGCCAAACTTTTAACAGCATGATGGTGAGCATGGAACCTGTAAGTGGTTGAGATCCAAACTTGGCGTCATGTATTTTATATGGTACATGTTAATTGCCATTAAGATGATAATTGCCACTGACCAACATACTTCCATACTTACTTGTACACGACCCGTAACAAATTTTGTCCCTTTTAAGATTTACGTCATACGTTGCTCATTACAAATGTAAATTTTAGAAGAAACTAAATATATATAGTCTGAAATATTTACTTCTGGAAATTTTGGAGAATATACTTTTAAAAGATAGGAGTCACCACTGCAGGTGTTGTTTTAATTTTTCTTAAAGATAGGAATGAAAAAAGGATTATATCCACCCCATTTGCTTTTTAATTACGCAGCATAAGTCGGGACTTACATCTTATATATATATAGCTGTTCGACTCTAAAGCAAGTGGTACAAGAAGTCGTTGTAATCTTGTTGTAGATGCTAATAATATGGGGTTTATTTGTGGGGAAGAATGTTTATACTTCCTTTCCTAGTACAGAAGGATGCCAGTGTAGGCATGAATGTAGTAATGAGTGTTTTGACTTGGGAGAATGAGGATGTGTATGTGTGTCCATCAGGAGATGGATGTGACAGAGTATAATGATGAAGGGACAAGGCGAGGAGTGAAAGGAGCGTTGATGTCCTGTCGGGTAGAACAAGGATCGGATGTGTAGGTGCAATAAATAGAGGGATGAGTGAGTGGACTGAAGTGAATGGTTGCGTAAATGTGGGTTATGCGGGGTCTCTCTCACCCTCTCGATTCCCGATCCGATTATTCACAGAGGGCTAATGGCATTCCATTGAACGACTCAGTGAAGGCATTGAATCCTTCGGATTTCCAGCTTGAATGCTCTGGATCTGTGCGCTTATCATTTATATTGCACCTACTAGAAGAAGGACTTGGTTGATTCCAAACCGAATTCGGTGTAGTTGAGGGTGATAGTTGCTCCTCTCCATTCTTCATTCGGTTTTCTACTTTGCTCACATATGCTGAATAGAATGAGTGTCACGCAGAACTCACTTGCAGTCACTGTCCGGAAAATTCCCCTCGAAATATTTCATTCCATATGTTGCATATGCATAATAGAGAAAGGCATCCAATCCGTCCAACCGACTACAGCATTAGTCATTTGCCCTTTATTACGTTTTTCATGACTCCTGCTCTCGTCTTAGTTCGGATACATCTCCCTGTGCCAGTTTCATGCATAACTACTTTCTCCAAAGCTTCATAAGCTCAGTCTCACTTCTTCCCTTCCCCACCACCACACAGTCCACACTACACCACAACAATACGAGTGAAACCCTGCGTCCCGAATACTTGTGCACCAACCAACAGTAAATACTTACATTATATTACATGCATGCATAGGTACCTTACCTATATGATATAGGTATAGTTGGTAGTTGGTATATAGCCAACACCATTCCCCCACATCAAGTCCACCGTCTACCATTATTGTGTATCTGTTCACTATTGCGGATTTTATTCCAAACTAAACCTTTTGTTCAACAAAACCGTAATCCGTGTTTTATGATGTATACTAATTTCACTTTATGTGTTTACACTTAACTCCGTCCTTTAGTTCTGACTGCATTCTAATGTTTCATCAGCTACCAATGAAATTCAATCCTCAACTCCACAGCTCCAGAAATGTGATATGATTAAAACTTTCCTAGCTCCTTCAGTTACAGCTTCTGGGTTTATGTGGTCCTGTATATATCGTATGTATACTTATGTAGTCGGTTGTAAATAAAAGCACTATTTGTAGATTAGGTGGCCAATGTGTAAAGTTTGTAGAATTGTCATATATTTTCTGAAAGTTAACATTACTAATGGGGAGTATTACAAGTCCCAGAAGTGTATAACTGTTTTTGGCATAACATTGTATTAACAAATTCTAAACATTTCTGTGCTGACTTGAAGAGCTAGCTAACCCGTTATTTCAATTTATAGGTGGACGAAAAATTATGCGTAAAGTACTATATGTGCCTATATAGATATTACATACAAGGGAAACCACATTATAAAGGCTTCACGTAGGATTTTACATAATATATCATTGAATTTCATACATGCTAAATAATTCTGGCAGTTAAATTCGGTATTAGTGCATTTTGGCATTTGCTTACATTCTGTCCTCTTCGTTTAAAGCTAAATGGAAAAGCCAACCGCAAACACAGTCTGAATTCCTGTCATATAAGTTTGTTCCCTACCTCCGGAATTATGGAGGCAACAGGAATTAGAAGGACTAGTCTAGTAGAAGCACCATCAAAATAATAATTACCCATTTCAGTTCTCACACCTTAGAGAAACGTGGCTATTATAAAATATATTCTATAAGCATACATGGCCGACGAGGGCAGATATGATATGCTTATGCTAAGATGCAAAAGCCCATGGGTTTTAATTACATCTTACGTGCTTGTATGATATAAGACCAGTCAAATTACCCCAGTCGTCTGTAATAATTATAGCGTACAGTATACTTCATCATAATATATAATAGTATCAAATACATACTTTAATTATAAATGTCTACGCTTGTTAACTTTGTATATTTAAGTGAGCTTCGCAATGTAAAACCAATATTACACTATTTACCCTTCCATCTCTCTTGAGAACTAATTAAAACAGCTGCGCTTATTACAGGTGGATACATTATTTACAAATTCTACGGAATACAGCAGCGGTTTGGGTTAGGTACACAGACATCATACCTTACAGTTACAAGATACTAAAACTAATTACTCGTTTTACTGAATGAGCTAGAACCCTGACATGGTCAATCCCGTAGGTACTGTAAACTTTTATAAAACATCCACGTGCAAGCTACGTTAATAAATCAAAATACAACATCTTTGTTGTCAATTAACTGTACACATAAGTACCACTAAACAAAGATAATTGTTTACTCCTTGTTTTTCATATCATTCATGCAATCAGTGAGTGAGAGTAACAAGAAATTTCTCCGTTTGAACATAAAACTCGCCATTGCATCGTAAAATAAAAATGACTCGTTCATTCATCCATAGGCCTAAAGACTAAATACTTCTTGAACATAAATGTTGGCTTTCCTCTTGCTTATTTTGAAGAACTTGTGATAGTTAGGTAGTGTAATTGTGTCATCTCATAATGTTTTAAGGCATAGCTATATTCCTTACGCGCCTGGTGATAGGTAAAAGCCTGGAAATCCTGGAATTGAAGAGAAAGTTTTACGACACAATCAAGGAAATCGAAGCGAAAAATAAATGACTTAGGATTTTAAAATAGCACTTAAATTCGTCAAATCAGAATCAGAGTGTTTTAGTTCTGAAGAGAAGACAAATGCTAAATAATTTCCTTTCTCTCTGTTATTGCCGTTTCTGTCCAAAGGGATTTTCGATCCATGAGTTGAAAGGGATGTTCCTAGGTCAAACTTAGTGAAAGTTGTATAATAAATATTTCTGTGCTACAAATTGCCTCTTTCATTCAGTCATTTATTTTTATTCTTCAGAAACGTAAGAAGTACTAATGGAAAGAAAAAGATGATTTTCAATCCAACCCTTTAAATTGAGCATTGATCAGTACACCAGCGTTCAATTCGGAGATTTAGAGCTAGGAGATTCCTTTCTTTCTTCTAAAAGCAACTTGACAAAGCAAAGGAAAGGGTTCTCTTCAAAGTTTAATTCGTACAGAGAAAAGTCACTCAGCACAAGGTCTTTGAAAGTTAAGTCAAAGTATATCTCCGAGGCATTCCTCATTCATTCCTTTTACTGTTAAGCTAGCTTTCCTCTCTGAACAATCTTGAAAAATTACACCAGCCAGTCAACTCTGAACAAATTGCGTTTCTTACCTATGGACTTTACCTTGCACTGAATAAGCATTACATATAGCTATAATGATGCTGGTAAGTAGCAGCTAGATCCAAACGTTCGCCGTATTTCTTTGATGTGAACAAGGGTACCTAACTCTAGAACATCTATAGGGGCCGTCATATAATGCTTGAACCTGCGCCAGGTTTGGCGAATGGGGTTGAATTTTACCTGATTTGGGGCATAAGGGGCGAATAGACACCATGTAAAAGAGCTTGAGCGTAACTACATAAAAAAACTGCATAGAGGTTTGAGTTATTAGTTTCAAATTTTTTATTTTATTCTATAATGCACTCATATCTATAAAATAAAAAACCACCAAGGACAAACCAAGCATTAGTTGACGCCTTGACGGTCCCTATAATAAAACCATAAGTAAGCTGTAACTTTTTTACTCGGTATTGTATATAATTTGAGAAACTTATTTGCGGTTAATATTTGAAATGTGAACGTATTTTATTTATTTATCAATATTTACTAGATTTTCAAAGTGGACCTTCTGATTTCACTATAAGACAATAATGTTGTATACCTAAGGCCACAATTCTTTACATTAACATAGCACATTAATACCAAAAACATAAATTCCGAATACTTCTTAGGAATCCTGAGAGCTACTTAATAGGAAGTTACCTAAGTTAAGAATTTACATAAGTGACGCTATATTTAGTAATATTATCGTAATGACCGCTATAAAACTACCCAAATGAGAATATCCCATCCATTTGAATTATTTTCTGACTCAAGTGAATGCGCATCTTCTTAGGAGTTTGATATGGGCCCATTTTTGGTGGCATGGTCACTATCATAAATACCACACTATTGCATTGTTTGTGCCAGATAAATAAACTATCAAAATTCCTTCTCATTACGTTCTAAGAGCTTCAGTCTTCACATTGCTTAGTGCTGCATTGCAGTAATTTGTGTCTACGTAACTAATTTAAGGGGCAGAAACTGATGTAGACGATCAGGTCAAGAATGAAGACATCTTTCGTAATTTACAATTATACTGATTAATATCAGTTAAAGAGACCGAACATTTACATCATCTTTATTTAAAAGTAAGTATTGCAGATGATTATAGCTAGAAAAAAGTTAAGCCAACTTATTTTATAGAAAGCACGAAAAAACATACTTTTAGTTAAATATTGTTCATTTTAGCTCAGTTTAGTTAGATTAGTTTTTTTATTATTCCTTGAAAATTTTGCAATACATAACTGCAAACAGAATCTTTTTCAATGACGGCAACTGCGTAATTGTAGTAATTGGCATTCTTATATAAGTACAAACTATTCCAATTAGTATACCGATTTCAACATAACATTATTATGAGCTTTAAAATCCTCCCACTGCACAAATGTTTCCACGAACATGAAATTCCTGTAAATTAGAGAATGGAAAAGTGTAAGTTTTTTAGAAAGTTATTTTTTACATTGACGCAAATGGAGGAATTGCTGAGAATACGACCCTCGTCGAAAATATTCAAGGGGGATTTCCAAAATATTTTTCGCAACGGCGCAGATAGTGGTCATCGCGACTTCTATCTGTACTTGGGCACAAAAGATTAATACCTACTATAGTATTGCATTCTTAAACTCAATCTCTACCTCAACGCGCTTTTGTGTGCAGGCTAAAAGGATGTATACTATAACTCGCTATTACAATATTCCTTATCCACATAGCTCTCCTTCAGTCTGTACGTTCCACACATTTTAACAATTCTGAGTATTCACTTCTGAACCTCTCGCAGTGTATCTTTATTCTTTCTTCAGTGTCATTCCTTTTTACAGAATTTGCTACATGACATGAAAATAGAAGTTTTAAGTAAATCCCTTTACATTATGCAAATTTACATTTAGCATAGCAAATCTTTTGTTCCGTAGTACTTACATACGGAATAAGATTTCTATTTGCTATACTAAGGAAAGTCATAAAGCATAAGGATGATGCTAGTATATGCTAAGTGTAGTACTATTGTCCTCCTTCTGCCAGCCTTTGTGTCCTCATATACTTTCTTCGAACTGAAAATAGACGTTCCTACTTACTTCAAATCACTTACTTTTGTCATTGTCTATTTACATTTCTGAGCCCTTTTCCCTGAATTTTTTGTGGCCACCAGGTGCAATTGCATATTGGTTTTATATTCAACATTATTTAACATTTCCTCCATAAATACTGAGGATATTATTAGCGACATACACATTCCACATTTATTTATTGTATTTGTATTTATTAAGATATTATGTATTTAATTATTACTATCTACTAATATAATAAATTTTTAATCATCGAGAGTAGGAATTTTTTACACAAGAAATGTATAGAATATTGTATTATGAAATATATGAAATGTATAGTGTTGGTACATTATTGCATAATGTTCATTGGAATGTTGAAGCTTCTCATGTTCCATTTCTGCATTCGCCAAAGTAATGGGACTCTTATGGATCCTCCTATGGACTATGGGCTATGGACTATCTAGTTACAAGTTTGAAGTTACAAGTTACAAACCTGAACACTGTAAACTCGCTCTCACTAATTCACTAGGTACTCATCGTCACCTAATACACATTATTTTTCATACAGGGATATCCCAAACATCCGTCTTACGTTTGATATATTGGATTGACAACTTAAAATGCAATTTTCTTCGTTCCCAAGATGTACGGATGTAGATGTACCTGCCTAAGTATTTGGACAATTAACAAAAAAGAAAGTTGAGACGGTAATTTTATGTATTTATTGCTATTTATTGCTAGGGTATGTAGTCGTATTGAATTCCACTTAAAAATTGTATAGGTACCTACAACAGAAAGCAACGACTTAAAATATTTTTCACTATATAATAAAATCAAACGTCGATTTTAAAGAATATAAAAAATTGAAATAGATTTCAAGTGGTGAAGACAAGTGCAATAAATCACACAGACCGAATTCGTTTTGTGCCCCTTCAGTGCTGAATGTGCATAAACATGTAATAATTTTAGACGTTCCTTATTTGGTCAGATTTTCGGTAATAGTATACCTAGACAGAATGAATCTTAGACTTGCATTTACGATATATCGTGTACATATTAACATATCTTGAAGAGCTAGAAAACGAAGTAAATGTCGCTCGGCTCAAAAACCTTTGAGGCTTACTGCAAACTATTAGGTACACCGGGTACACGGTACACACTAGTATTACAATACCAGCAATAATGTTGTTTGCTTTTTTCGTGACACGTGTCGCTGTCGCCTATAGTTCTATCTAGGTATCGGTATCACAGTATAGTTTCTATTTCCAACCAGATACCTAGCATCGAGAAAGTCTCAGTTCCAAAAAGGCTCTCGGCGTGCTTTCTTCTTCATGCATTCCATACATCAACGATATTCGTCTACAGTTATACAACGATGTTCGCAACATTCAGAACTAATTGCTCTCCAGTTAATAAACTTTCAGGGGAGGGAGATCTCTTAGAATCACTCGCTGATAGTCGGTGGTAACATGTTGCTCCAAAAGAGCGGAGATCTCGAAGCAATTTCAGTTGGCCTTGACATATTCGCAACTTTTTCTGCATATTTCATTTATTTATGTCATTCTTCTCAGGAAGTATGCATCTATCGTTTCTGCAGAAATCTAACTACCGATATTAAGACCAAAGTTATGATAACTGCAATGCAAATAATATTTACTCATAAAAAAGAAGTGAACTGTTTTGTCGTTTTCTAGTCACGGAGGCTTATGTAAAAAGCTTCTTGCCCTCAGACACCATAATATACATTAAATCAAAATGGGCAGAAGATATTAAAAATCCTTGTAGTAAGTGGCTTGAATAATAGGAAATGCATTTTTATATTTTTATAGTGATCTCTTTATTGATCGATAAAATGGTAGTCTAGTTATAATTAGCAAGACAAGGATTTAATTTCTCCACAGTGTATGTTTATCAAGACATTAGAAGAAAGGATTAGTTTTCAATATTTGTTTATGTAGTAGGAAAGGAACAGTAGGAAATTGAAAGAAATAGGTACCTACGTATAGTGTAGTGTGGTGGTCTGAATGTTTCACCCTGCAGATCTTTTGTCCTCATTTTCACATTCTCGCTTAATTTCTTTAGCCTTTTACCCATCTGTTCTTGCGGCAAGGAACTTTTATATCATTCATCTTTTGATTGTGTGCATTGTGCATCGGACCGGGGGGACTGAAATTCACTTTTGTACGCGTACCGTACGGTGCATCCTGCAATGCCAAATTCCCTGTACAACATAAGACATAACCTATAACCTAACTATAATAATAATATAGCTACTCGGTGTTGTTTAGCTGATGTTGACAATGAACTTAGAAGTTACTTGTATTGTTTGTGCGGAGCAGTTATTTTTCATTGTGCTCGTATTGGTAGTAAGGACTAGGGACATGGGAAAGTGTGCAGTAGACATTACGGCACATTACATAGGCAATAATAGAATTTCTCTTGTATAATAATCCTCGTAAAACGATACAAGGTATATAAATTATTATTATTATTACTGGTTATTGTCGCCTTCTTTCACCTTTATACTACGAGCACTTATTCCTACTGTGTACTTCCATTTAACTGCCTACTACCACGATGCATAACGAGTTAACTTTCTTTCTACTTTGAGGTTTTGTTGTGTTATGATTGAAAAATTAATTTTCAGACTCAAAGTCTAGGTCGTCCCTCTCCCTCGCTGGCTTTGTGTTCTTCCCTACACTTTATGCAGCCCATAAAATAAGTTTATCTGACATGCATTGCTGTATTTTTCCTTTATCTTTCCTCCGCAAAGGAGCAAATAGCATTTCTCGCCAACATCTTAGATTCACAATTGGATTTATCCAAAACTGAGCGTTTTCGTGCAATGACATCACACAATTTGTTTACCTAGTGCTCACTCACTCATATTGAATACAAAGTACACAGAATTTACTCAAGCCTAGTTGCCTACACAAAACGAATATTAAATACGGTCATATCATAATGCTTTCCCTTTTACTACTTCTACTCCGTTCTGAACAATCTCATTATTATTAAGCTCACCAGAAAATTGCCTAGATGAAATGAAAATAGCACAAAGCTAAAAGCAAAGCAGGCCCATATCCTTTCCTCTTTAATGTACTTTGCTTTTCACTTTTGTTTTCCTTTTAGTTTTGTTTTTGTAGCTTTTACTTTCCACATTATCGACAGTATTGTTATAATGTATTTTTAGAAAGTTGGAAACATGCACTGCTAAACTTGTCCACCTGCGCAACAGAATAGT
This sequence comes from Tomocerus nigrus, assembly GCA_019776505.1. Taxonomy (NCBI): domain Eukaryota; kingdom Metazoa; phylum Arthropoda; class Collembola; order Entomobryomorpha; family Tomoceridae; genus Tomocerus; species Tomocerus nigrus. The sequence continues at coordinate 617 of JABASI010002917.1, read as the reverse complement.
GAGATATTTATTGCAGTATAATTAGATTGTCTCAATTAACTGAAACAAACAATTTATTCGTTTATTACATATTTAAAATTATAAACAGTTTGTAAAGACTAAGCCCGATGCTCTAAGCTCTACTACCTATTAAAACATTCAAAATAAGCATTGAAATGTATTTTTCACTTCAAGACTAAATCTTAACAGCAATAAATTAAATCAATTCGTAATCATAATAATGTAGGTATCGATGTACATCGATACATACTACAAGTACTATACATGGTTATTTTATCTAAGCACGATTTATTAGCATATACTTACTATAACCATAACATTTACAATATTACAGTACAACGCATGAACTCACTAGCTTCTTTATATCTCTAAAGATGAATTTTTACTGAACCTTTTAACATTGAAATTGTAGCCTCAATGTTATTCCTCTGGTGAGGCTAATTTCTGACTACTTAAGGTTGGCTTTCACACTTCAGGTTGTGTGTAAATTTGTACTCCACCAAAGTTGTAATAACTCGAAAAGTTTTGCACGTACATGGCGTTTTTGACACTCATTGGAACGACTGACTATATATCTCGGACTTGTGTCCCTTCGAATTTGAAAACATGTCCTAAAT
>JABASI010002916.1:0-18002 GCA_019776505.1 Tomocerus nigrus | reverse complement strand
ATGGAGAAGACTTAAAACTTGCAAAGTAATGTTCTTTTCAGTTTCCATTTCTTTTAATTCATGAGTAAAAGAGTTATTGAAGTCTAGAGAGTATAATATTATGATGTACATTTATTATGATTTATTCCCTATAGTAAAAAAAAAAGAGTTGTGTAGTAGGAGTTATGTATAAGAATATTAATAAATGTGTGCTCGCATCCCAATAGACATTTACATACACAGATTCTTGGTTAAGTACGTATGTCTAATGGAAAGGCGAGTGTTTATTCTGACCTGGAGCAAAATGCTTCAAATATCATTATTCCAAAGAGCTACTGAGCTTAGTGGGTTCGAATTTTGCATGCAAATAGATAGAAGCAACAGTGAAAATGCAAAGCTAGTAGTCTAGGACGGAAGGATAAAGAATATCGAACTTTTTACAAAGTTGCGAATGTAGAGAACGTGCTATGCTATAATAGTAAAACCATGTATATATAATATTTAGTATTATTGCATAGCCTCTGGGAAGTGATGTATCTCATAGTTTTACATATATAGATATAGTTACTTAGAGAATGTGTACAGATACTACTACGCATTTTCCTTGCCATTTTACAAAGTATGGCGAGAGAGAGAGAGAGATAACATAGCTAACATGTCGAAAGAGATAACAGAAAACATAACATATCGTAAGATAATATTTCTAGCGGCTGTTTCCCTTAATGTATCCCATCATACGCAAGGATGAATGCATGAAAATCTCAGTTTTTTGGCATGTTAGTCTAGTGAAATGGAAATTGCAAATTTGATAGATACATTCATACATAGATGAGGAGGATCTAATTTGTATGTGTGCAGAGCTAATACCTACACATGTACGTGCACAGCATGTCAAACTAAAATTTAAAGTAGAAACATTGAATCTGTCTTCAGCATGTTCCATCTTTCACTCTCCCTCATCTATCCCAATGAAAGAAACACAGAGACATAGTGCACATCTTAATTTAATGGACATGAAAAATGTTTCTCTACCTATCTCCACAAGTATCTTTAGCAATAGGAATCTAAAATGTCCATAGATTCTAAATTCTGAATGCACTCCCTAAATATCCACTCCATACTCACATACTTACTTATAATATTATATGATAAAAGATGAATGTCATACTCTAAAAAGCACTACTATGTATTTGTAGATGATGATGGATATGCTGAAAATAGAGAACACTGCTATAATAATAATATTTTATAGGCTAAGATTGACTATCTCCTTCATTCTCTCTGATGTGAATATCTAAGGCAGTAGAGAGAGAAGGAAAATGTAAAAAGGATAAAGAGATAAGAAGTAGAATCAAGTGAAGAGGAGGCAACTCGCGAATCCTTGATGTTGACAGATTGGGAAAATCTTTGTTCCAGCTGTTTCATCCCATTGGCTTTGAATAAAAATGTTTGTTGAGGTTTCCTACACCAAAAGAATATCTTTTCCCCTTCCAAATGCTCAAACTCCCATCTTATCATTCCCTCTACATACTTGTTGTCTGTTGTTGGAAATATTATTCTATAAATGCAGTTGCTAACATTATTATTGCTCCTACAGGAACATAACCTCTAATGGTGAGCAAATAGTTTCAACTGAGTTTACTGCACTCTTAAACTCATTTCTCTCTTGCCATTATTAAGATAAGAAAGAAGTAGAGTATGAGGGAAGTCATGAGCGAGCATAAAACATAATAATAATAATAATAATATACATGAGAGCATATGAGAGAGAGAGCATCAACAGATAATATCATCACGGTCGTCGAAGGAAGGAGCAACTGTTCATGACTCACTCACTTCAAGTTGACTGTATGGCTCTGTTTTTGGTGTAGCCGGCCGACTTTAAGGATTGTGGCTGCATTGCACGAAATGTTCATCTAAAGGAACGTAGATAAATAGATTGGAATAGACAGACAGACGTGGAAACGCAACTTATAAGAAACGCAACGCAATTCAATAGAACAGTTGTCCCTTTCCTTCTTCCTCCTTTCCCCTTGCCACTTCATATCCTATTCACCATCATCATCATCCTTCTCTATCTACAATTGCAAATATTCCTATTTAAGACGAGACTTTTTTTATCTTACGTCTTATTTCGATAGAAATAGCAACGACACAACTCTATCCACAACCAAAAACCGAAATCCTCTTGGGAGATGAGTACACGGAGTGGAGCAGACCATATTTCTCAAACCTCTCACACACAACTTGACTTTATAGAGCCAGTGAAACTTGAAACATATCTTCAATGGCTATAATGTGAAACCAAAGTCAAGTTACTCAAGTCAAGGAGACAAGACAGGATGTGTCTACACACATTATTTTACTTTTATCTCTTTTACGTCTTCCCTTGCGTCTCTCTTCTAACCATCCAAATATATTATACGCACTCGATATTAACGTATACATACCAAAAACAGCCGACAACACTAAAAAAATCAAATACATAAGATTTTTCCACCCTCCTAAGCTATCACATTATCCTTTCTTCAAGGGCTTTCCACATTACTCAGAGATTCTTGATCCCTCAAGTACATAACAAAACTACTACGTGAGCTACATTTCGCCTCCTTTCTTCTTCTTTTCACTCCATTTCCAAAAGACAGGACGAATAACATTTTTCTATTACTTTCTAACTGCGTATATATTTACATTCTGTCCTCTGCCTATTTCAAGGTTTTAACAGAAAGTAATCATATGCACTCATCTCCTACTACCATATCACTTCTAGTAATACATATCCCGAATTTTCTGCGGATTTGCCATCCATGTATATGCGATGAAAGTAAATAAGAATTTATATTTAAGAACCTGCCTATAATATTATACTTCAAAATAGTGTGTTTGCGCATTACGCATTTGTAAATACAGCCGGAGGTAGGTCGTAGCTATAAGATCTGGAATCCAGACTACATAATCTGGATTTGTCTTTGACAGTAATGAGAATAGTCGTAGACGCTATTTGACTAAGGATTACTTTTTTATTACATACACGACAGTACAAGTCCTATGATCTCTGTAAGTTCAGCATTACTACCAGCTTTTCATCATTATATTATACGCCCTCGTTTCCTCTGCCTATACTTACTAAGTTGCCCATCCTTTCTTTTATGACAGTATATTTACTCCTCCACCAATTGTGTCAAATCTCTTAAAAAGAAAGTAAAGACCTAAATTCTACTGAGAAATTTCTTTCTTCTGTCAGCTACATAGGTCTATGACACATATATTTATTTACGTAACAGATCCAATAATAACGCTCACCCTTTATATAAATTATTTCTAGGAACATCTTGTTAAAACACGCAACACGCACCACTCAGATTGCAAAAGAGTATTTACAAAAATGAGATAGAAAATGGAGTTCCTGACTACATACCTACCTACCATTATAAGGAGTTCTTAGAAAATCAAATTAAATATTAGATTCTTGTCTAAAACTTTTATATGAAACTAGTACTTAGGGTAGTCCAAAATTCGATTCCATTTCTACTTAAGAGAATTATTTAGCTAACTGTGTCTTTTGTACTTACGTATTAAATGGGAGTAGTAAGTACAGAGTAGCAATATAGAAGATTCAATCGAAATCAGATAAATGCGGGGGATGTTTCTGAGATTGTGTTACATTAGAATAGATTATGACGGGAGTAATACTCGTTAGAGTGGAGTAATGCTTTCTTCGCTAGGGCTAGGAATAATAACTAGGAAAATAGCTGATTCAAGTTCCTTGGATTTGGGTCCTTTTACTGGGATTTGATTTCAATGAGTGTCATGCAAATGAGGTGATTCAACGCAGCCTTAGCAAACAGACAGATTCAAAAGTGCTAGCACTATGCTGCATCCTTTATTTATAACTCAACTGGGATAGTCTCTCTAGTTGCAAAGAGAGTTCCCTGCTTGTTTGTCTGTTCCGTTATTTCAACCCTTATAATATTTCAGTTGTTAAAATGCTCTCATTCTGTTAATACTCTTACGTAGCATCATAGAGCTATAGAAGGATGAAATTTGAAGGAAAACGATGTGAAATCTCGCTTGTTCAGTAGGCAATCGAATGAGAAGATGAGACTTAGATTTGCTGTGGTAGTAGAAGGGATGGGAGGAGGAGGATATTTAAGTAGAAATACAATTACTTTACATTGTTTAGGCTTCACCGCAAAGCTGCGTTGATGAAAACTCATTGAGTGGAGTGAATTAAGGGAAAGTAGAGGAAAATCTGACGAACGAATTCCGACACAAGTGCCGAGATGGAATCAAATGTGATGTTTCTCCCCTAACTATTTATCTAGTGTAGATATTCAAGTATTTAGGTAGTCGTCGAACGAACGAACATCCTATATGTAAAATGCAGATTAGAGAAGACTTGCAAATTCGAATCCTTTTACCGTTACTAGTTGCTAGCATTCTAATTCTGACGCATCCTCTCCCTGCTAAATTAAAGACGAGTACTCACACAAAGTGACTATCAGAACATGTAGCATATAAATATCCAAAACTGTATCTGTACAACGTTGATTTAAGCAGTTGAGAATGCTGTCTGTCTAAACTCAGACTATGATTACATTGCATTCATATGGTATTTATCTTTAGTCGAGACTAAGTACTGTCTGCAACGTCCGACGTCCATTATAGACAGATTGACTTGTTTCACTTTGCTTCCTAGCTGTCAAATGGGGTTTCCCTTGAAAAGCTTCACTTGCATTCCAAAGTCATCTAAAAGCGATGAATTATGTAGCATACATACTTTGTGGTGGCATTGCTATTAGGACCACTCAACTAGTAGTCAATGCCTTAACACACATACTATTAGGTCCCTACTTATGTACTATGACCAGTCTAACCTATTTATTTTATCCAACGAAATCTACTGCTTTTAGATGTTTCAACATTTCCCCCTAAAAAGTCTCGAAACTATAATATAGTCAAAACTTCCGTTATAATTTTGAGCTATTCTTATTCTTATTATTAAAGCCATGCATTTGTATCCCAGAGACATTACACTTTTTATATCCAAAATTGTATCATCCATGTTTAGCTTCACCATCTATCTACGTATTTAGCTGTGAAAACTTTTCAGACATAGCCTCCAGCTTCAATCCCTTTTAGTCAACAAATCAAATGTTTTTTATACCCAAAATTGTATCATCCATGTTTAGCTTCACCATCTATCTACGTATTTAGCTGTGAAAACTTTTCAGACATAGCCTCCAGCTTCAATCCCTTTTAGTCAACAAATCAAATGTTTAACAACTCCAACTCAATAAATACAGGCACGCAGAAAACTCTCCTAGCAAATAAACACCCACGGATGTGAGGCACTTATATGCAAACCAAATGTAAAGGATTATAAAAATCAAATCAAAATCTAAAAATATTACGATAATGAAGTAGTTTTCTTTTTATTTTACTTTTAGTCGTGAAAAGTTCCTAGAATAAAATAACTGTCACATTATTATGTTTTTAGGCAGTTTTGCGACTTTAAAAGGGAAATGATACTCTTCCACTAAATCAAAAGTTAACTTACAGATATAGAGAAGTCATCTTCCATATCATATCATATCATATCAAGGTTTTATTGTCAAACTCTGTTCAGCAAGATACAAGTCTTGTTGTTTTTCAACAAAGGACATAAAATCTTCCTATGCATGATTTATAGCAATTTTGTTTACACAAAAGTTATAAACTATTTTGCAGATTACGCTTACAGTACAAAATAATCTTCTGTAATGACATGTCGTAATCATATGATCATACAAGACAAAACTACGTTTGGAGCACAGAAATATATTAGCGCATGGGAAAAGAATATCTTCGGCTGTAAATGACGTGTAAAAAGAATGCATAGGGATTATAGAATTCCCCGTAAGCTTACGTTGATACAAGTTTAAAAAAAACTTTTTAATCTCGACTTTCGATATGACATTCNATACAAGTTTAAAAAAAACTTTTTAATCTCGACTTTCGATATGACATTCCTAAAAATTGCGCCGGGATTTTAAAGGAAATTCCTGGAAATGTTGATTTTCAGTGTACAAAATAAAATATACTACGTGCTATTTGCATGAATAACTTCCCCTGAGAAGACACATCTACATTGTGATGTTGTGAATTGTGATGTACTTTTGCCATATCTTGTGGTCGCATATACATATATCCCAGTAACGTGAGTGCAGTGGCCATTGTCAAATACGTTGAGTTGAGTTGGGCATTATGAAATGTGGTGTTAGCAGTGGTGTTTGTGCTCGGACGAAAAGTAAATTACATTATAACATCAACAAAATACCAATGACCACAAATATTCGGAGTTTGACACTATTGCACTTAGGTATAGTTGTTCTTAAGCACTTAGTTAGTAGAGCAATACACAAAGCTCTCATAAAATAGCCTGTATATATTATTTGCTTGAAAGTTGGTGAGTTTTTCGTGCATTGAGGTCAGAATGTTTCCCGTGACCAAATTAACTGACCCAGGGACCCAAGTTGGAAATATGCTAAAGAGCAATTAGAGAGAAAAGGAAAACCCATTCAAATTATAATTAAATAAATGAAATGGGAGGCTTACCTAGAGTTCTGGCAGCTTTATGTTCGTGTTTCCAACGTTGCTGCGATTTGTTGTCACACACTGCGGTCGACGCAGAACCTGCAAACCATAAAGTAAACTGTTCATTCATTCACACCTATGGTCTAACTAACGATCATTTGTATGCCATTTCTTTATGTTCGCTCCTTAATAAATACACAGCATAGGCGATAGTTTCCGACGTAATTACATTTACACTATCACTTACTTTTATGTACGTACAAATTGAACCACTCTACAATGCAAGGCAATACAATAGGAGTTTGCGTACTTTTATTATGCCTCGCATAAGACACAACGAGCAGCTCATTGCGACCTTCCAGCAATAAAAGAACTTTTCCTAGCTTCATTTGGCATTTAAACGCTATATCGCCAAAACGTATACACTTATACACACAGCACTTATGTAACGTTGTTATGATATGAACAAGACTTTATACTCTCTACAGGCTTAGTACATTTTACCCTTTTGCTTTACTCACTTGCATCGCACTATACTCTCATAAAATCTTATAGTAGCCTATATATTTCTACATGGCTTTGCAATTACTGCCATTTATTGATTACTCAACGAGTCAAGTTACAAAATGCAGCATTGTATGTACTATGCTTTTGTCGTTTTATAATTTGCTGTTTGTGCAATTCGACACACAGGGTCAATAGTATTTAAATAATAAACAGAGCTGCTAATCTGTTTCACTATTGACCTTATGTAAGCATTTGTAGTACAACAAACACATACTATAAAACATTACTACTCTCAATACATACATGCATAGGTAGTTGTTACAGATAAACGTATCTAATGTTAACATCAACATCGTAACTACATTTAATGTGTTGTTTTCCCACGTAGACTACCATAACAAAAACAAAGGGGAGCATGCAACGCTCTTTAAACTCTTGATTTTATACATCATAAATATGTAGGTAGGCATAGGAGAAAGGAACGATTGAGCTTCGCTCCTTGACATTACTAAATAAGTATATTAACAACTTAAGGCACTACTTACGAAGGATAAAAGGCTTTCTTTTGTGTTCTCACCTTAATGAACATCAAATTAATTCTACAAGCTAGCTGGCAATAAACTCCGTGTATACAAACAAACGGAGAAAGTAATAGAAAGACTTTCTTTACTTTCTCCACTATTTAGTTAGTACTTTATGAGGGAATATTTATATCTTCTAAATATTGAATGAGGCATTAGTTATTTCCGTACTATTTGCTAATATTTATAACAAGTCGGAAAAATAAATATTTGATAGATGTATATTTTGAGAGCGTTGAGTCAACTTTCCTTTATTCCTCAATGGACATGACACGACAACCGACAGCTTAGTGCCGCTCGTCTATCAATTCTATTTTCTATTTCCCATTCAATAAGTAAGAAAAGGAGGGAAAGGAACCGATAGCAATAATAATATGAATGCTCTCTCTGCCGATATGTACCTATATGTATCTAGTAGCTAAGAGAGGGTCTATTTTTGACGGAGAAATATTGTATATAGGGAGGAGAGAAAGAAGTAGAGCAGAGAAGTCGAAGCAAAGAGCGTGAGAAATTTCTCTTTATGATTTATGAGCTGTTCTTTGTGCAAACAGGGCAGAAATTGTAGACAAGCCTTTAACCTTAACCACCGCCTACTTCCACACAAAACTGACTACTGAGAGAGAGAGGACTTTATATATAGTGGTCTCTACTTATTCTTCTCCTGCATATTGTTCCTTGGTATTTACCTTGTGCAATTCCAATAGGTCCCTCAAATGAAAATACGATCACTTTCCCAATATTATACTCTCCTATAGAAATCATTGGCAATGATTTAGATCTGATTGTGTGTAATTTGGCGTGGTTTCGTTCCCTTTCCCAACAGAAAGACTATCTAATAGATTGTTAAACAGATACATTTAACTTTCTCCCCACTGACATGACACTGAAAGCAGAGAACAATAGTTTTATATTCAGCGAGATAAAAGAAAGTCAGTCACAAGGATAGGAAGGAAGAAAGACTGTTTTTGTTTGGCTTTCTACTTTTACTTAACTATGTACAATAGCTACTAGCCTATGTACATATTATCGTTGCTCATTCACCAGCCAGACAAGCCATGTCAAGATACTAAGCACCTTTCTAACCACTAGCTCTTCTTATACTTTTACTTCATCTGTCTATATATATATATCTTCTGTATATAAATATAGAAGACAGGAGGGAGTATTCGCTTGTGCCCAGAAAAGGGTAAAGTGAAAAATGACAAGCCTCTTTTTCCTACTCAATAGAAGTTAATGGTTCCTTCCTTTGAGTCACTGTCAGACAATTTCCTTGTTGCCATTCTCTTAACAATTTCAAGAATGAGCCGACACCTTCTACCACTTTTTAGAGCTCTTGACACCCAAGTTCAAAAGAGAAGATCCGCTGCTAATCAACTGAATGAACTAACCCTTCTGCCTCATCCTAAACTCACAGTTTAGTCACTCCTGTCTAATTTTCATTCTGTCCTTAATTTATTTTCTCTCTGCCGCCTTAAATGAGAAGACTACTCTCTTTAGACAATAACTAATTCTTCGTATAGCAACAACACAAATTACTCTACTACTATCTTGTCTAATTTTCATTCTGTCCTTAATTTATTTTCTCTCTGCCGCCTTAAATGAGAAGACTACTCTCTTTAGACAATAACTAATTCTTCGTATAGCAACAACACAAATTACTCTACTACTTCATTAACAAAAAGTGTCGTATTTTAGAATACCTATAGTAATAAAATAGTTATACATATAAACGTAAAAGCATGCACATTATTTGTATTAGGTACAGCAGGCATTTTATGAACTCAGGTTCAAAATATCTTTGACTGTGTATTAACTTAGTATTGACAAGAAATGGGTAAACTCTGGTGAACTTTGTCAGACAAAGAGAAAGTTCGTAAATTAAATTCCTACTTTCTTTCCCTTTTATTTACAAACACATTGTAGTCCTGCTTTATGAATTTTAAAGTGACGCAACAAGCCAAGATAGAATAATGAAAACGGCTGCACATCTAAAGAAACTATTTTACGCAATTCACAGCTCTTTTGTTAGTAAATTTTCTTTGTAGCGAAATCATTGTGAATTAGGCAACTCACATATTTGCTAATTGCGGCAGCGGCACCAACCCAACTTCAAGCCAAATGTTTTTATTCTATTCTCTAGACTTTCTTATAATATTTACATGTTCATGTGCTTGTGTCGTCGTGCTCAAAACTCTGTCTTAACTTTACATACTTACTTACTCGTTCGTAACTCGTAAGTACTATATCCCTAAGAAGAATGTAAAGCTATGTAGGTAAGCTGCTCTCTTCCTTTTAATTTCGTTACAGAGAGAGTAGTGAATGTAGGTGCCTACATATCACAGAGTGCACAAGATTACGATAAGCTTGACGAACCTCAATACAGGGTGGCGGGTGGCGGGTGGCTACTTCCACATCCACATCCATCCTCCCTCAGCACATTTAATCCAGCTTATCAGATTGCTTTTCATTTCCTAGGATTTTCTGATTATAAAATCCTTAGGAAAACAGAGCTTGCACTAAGCTGTAGCTCTAGGATTCAACATAGTAAATGCTAAATGCGTATCTCATCAAAAAATGCACATTTTTTTGCAACCTGTGCTGTATCACATTATTATAATACACTGTCTGATATTTCTCTACCAAGTACCAAAAGTTCTATGATAATTATATACAGTATTTAATATCATTTTTTTAAATTCAACCTTTTTGGATAGGAGATAAAATTGCATTAGCAAAGAAGAGGTTCCGGAATTACCTGATAAATATTAGATTATAATTTTCAGTCTGGAAAGTTTTGAAAATTAGTCGTCGGTCAAGTGTATTAAAACGTGACGCTATCTTTTATGTTATGAAGTGCATAGGGCAGGGTAAAATTTGATATTCATTTAAAGTAAGACGTAATGGTAACTGTCAAGAAAGGCATTATTATGGAGTTGAATGGATATAGAGTAGGCAGGGGGAACTAAAATGTACCCTGTACATTTGTCGGAGAAAGAGGCGATACAATATAATATAATGAAAGGCAAGGCGGTCACAGACGAGAACACAAGAGAAATACTTGGAAACTGTCTTGTTATTTCAGTAGTAGTAGCAATAGTAGTAGTGAAGTAGTTAGTGAGTGAGAGAGAGAGAGAAGGAAAAGTATGAGCTAGCTTTCCATGTAATATACATAAGACTTAAATTGTGAGTGAGAGAGTCTGATGGGAAAGTGTGGAGAAAGTTTTCTATGACAGAAACGGAACAAAAGAACTTGCTTTGCTTCGGTCTGACGAATGAACTATATTGTTATTACCTACATACATAGAGCTATAAGAGTGTGTATGTTGTATTTAGATAGATAGACAGATGGTCTGTGTATCCACTCTAACTTCTCACATCAGAAAACATTAGATATGCCTTTGGTGCTGTGTCGACTCGACTTGGTCTCCTTATTAGTTACAGTGCCTTGCCTTCCCTCCTACTAAACTTACTTTTATGCTCATTACTTTTTACCTGAGTGAGTGAGACTCTCGTTTCATGTAAGTGAAGTATCTTATTTCTCAACAAAACTGACAATGAGTTAGCAGTGTATGTTACAACGGTTACAGTCTAATTACTAACTATATTATTCTGCTCCAGCAAGACAATCTTCTCCAATGCATGCAGTCTCACTCTCCCTCCATTCTCTATGTATACGTGGAATCCTTTCTCGTCTCTCTACCCAATTCCTCCATCCACATTCCATTATATTATATGCTCCACATTTCCACATATACACTCTAATGTATATCTTTTCAACTTTTATAACTATCATACGTTGTTTTATGTAACTATTATAAGAATAAGTACCTTTATCTGTTTATATAGGAAATATATTTTCATTGTATAACGGCCAGAAGTGGGATGTTCTTTTAAAATTGAACTTAAGGCTGTCTTTCCATGAATTCTGTTGAGGACCTAGCTGTAGTATCTATGCATGGTTAGTAGTATGTAGTACTTGTTCTGTTAAGTCCTATTTCATTGCAATTTGTACATTCTATCACATTACTATTAAATCTCATTTGAAAACTTTTCCTATTTCCTGTCGGGAAAAGGGTACTTGTAGTTGGAGGAAAAGACAGAGACAGAGAGACAGAAACGAAGTGGGCGAGAAAGACATCAGAGAGCAATCCAGTCATAAAGAAAAGCAGTTTTCGAGAGCGTGTGAGAGCAGGTAGTCGTATTGAGTGGAAAGGAAAGGCACATTGACACAGGTCATCAGATAAATGTCAGAGCAAGAACAGGAAACGCTCAATTAAGCGTCGTGCTCGTTGCACCCTAATGGCTCAATTCTTGGACAAAGAAAAAATTACTCAGAATTGCGTAATCCTAATGTCTCATCCTGTGCTACTAGAACACCAATTCGCCATACCACAGAGAATCAAAGCCCATCCTAAAGGCTACTTGCCCATTTCTATTGTTTCCTTAGCGCATGCTAAACCTGTTCTCATTTACCTGGCTATTAATTTTTAAGGAGACAATGTTTCACGGCAAAACCTGCGCTTATACAATTCTCACTGTTACTGCTACACAAACTTGCGTTTTATTTCGAAGGCTACGCTTCCCATTTTCTATAAATAACAGATACACCAAAAGTGCCTAGTATGCTATCAAGTAATACGCAGACTAGTACTTTATACATGCATTTGATACTCTAAAATTTACGCTTTACAGAAATCCCGTGGCCTGTCAAATAGAGGCAACATTCATATAATTGGGTGTACATATTAAATGATACACCAATCACCCAATTTTGATTGGATTTGTAATTTATGGATCTACACGATGAAAGTGGTGCAATTTTAAATACCCAACAGGAATCTAGCTGACAAGTCTATAGACATTTGTTTGTAGGCCACAAAATAATCCAAACAGTCTGCATAAACACAGTGTACATGTTACAAAACATACGGACATGAACATGACACACAAGTTACATAACCCAATTCAAAACTCAATAGGCTACGAAATTTGTAGAAATGTCATCAAAGGTTGTAGTAATTTAGCCCTCAATTTCAAGTTTTATTATTTTGTCAGACCAATATTGCTGAAATTCGAGATATCCAAATGAATTATCCAAATCTTATTCAAATTATTGTTATTAATCTGCTGATATAATAAACAATGACTAGGCAATCGGTTTAAGACACCTTCCATTTCCCTTAGGATAAAAGTACCTACCTGTCATAATATTAAAATTTATTATCAGAGAAATAGTGATCCACGTCTCACCTAATATCTGGTGACTATAAAATATCTGGGTCGTCCCATGACGCGGGTTTCGTAATGAAAGTTTTAGCATTTATTTGTATACTTTACCCATGTGTTAAATAACGTATATAGCGAGGACATTGGTAATGCCTGTCTACATAATGGCTATGATCAAAAGCAGCCTTATGAGGAAAAGGTTAGAATTACCAACTATTCAATCCAATCTAATTAACTTGCAGATGCACCAGTTACTGTAGCAGATGATAAATAATTATTGTGTTCTGTCAGCGAGTGCTGATATAAATAGGACACGACCAAGACACGAATCAACGTATTTGATTCAATTTTCCATTCTATTTAATGAATCTAAATTTGGAGAGGGAACAAAGTATGTATAATTACTTTTGTGGATCTTGTTTTTCTGTACATTTGACATTGGAATCTAGGTCGAGTGATATAAATAATTCTCTCTGTATGGTCAAATAGGAGGACTGACAATTGCAATCACTATTTTCAGTTCCAGGACTTTTTAACTCGTCATCTTTGAAACCCTATCTGCACAATTCTGGCCTGTAATATTCCTTGCTCGGTTCGGTGCATGGCTTTGTACATGTAATTTTAGTTCAGTTACTTCAGCATATGCATAAAATTATTATCAAACAAATTATCCTTATTTTGTGCTTGTAGTCTCATTATTTTATAAAATGAGCACTCAAGTTGTTTTCATGAATGAGAGTGCACACTTATTGATGTTTTCTATTTACAACAACATGTGCCATTAAAACTTGAAATCAATTTTATACGTCATACATTGCCACGGTTTACGAAATATCTGTTTATAAGTTTGACCTAACAGCCTCAGTTTGTGACTTTTTTCTATTATTTTATTATTTATATATGCAGGAGTAAGAGATACACATGATATAGGATATCTATTTATATGGTCATGTTGTAAATCCTACTGTTATAGGAATTCAGTGTTATTGTTTCGAGCCATGCGCTACAAAATTTGAAGTATTATGTTTGTGACCGGATCACATCAACAACAATGAGTAGTATCTACCAAAGAAGATTTCTTTGAAAACGTTGCAAGTTCAAAGTTAGGATTGGAAATTCATTAGTTGAGTAGAATAACTGTGTAGGTATGATTTGTACTTTTGTACATATACAGCGGCTGGTAAATAAGTAGAAATGTCATCAGACGGAGACAGAGTCACATATGGCTTTACAAATTGTATGACATGTGCAGAAAGCAGGTAGTAGATTGTGTGGATAGCTATAGCAAAAGGTAGATACCTAATACCTAGGTTTATGGAAACATGGTTCACATTGTGAAAAACATGATTACCACGAGTAAGCAAAGCCTTGTCTCGTTTAGTGTGACTCCTGAATAATACGTTATGTTTGTGTAAGTATAGAAAGAGACAGAGGGGGCGGAGGGAGGGTGTTGGTAGAGTAGGTACGTCCTGAAAAAGTATAAGTACCCCAGTACCCGGGTATTATGTATAGGAATGTGAATTTAGGTATTTATAACTGGACGGATAGATTTCTGGAAGCTCGCCTCCCATTTACGAATATACAGTAGCTAGTTCAAGGGATAATAATACGGACATGTCTATATATATTCTAGTATAACTGTATATAGAGGTAGCTGGTAGCAAACAAAGTGTGTCTGTCTGTGGATGGACGGGTTGGTTGGTTGGTTCGTCGCTTCGCTCATCTCCGCTGCACCATTTCCCACCGTGTTTCCTTCCTTTGCCTTTGTACATTGAGTGTTATGGGGATATTATATTTTATTCAATAGGCAGTGGTAGATAAATAAGAGATAGATTCCCTTTTGAATTGAATGCAAAGCTCATTTGCCTAAAGTAAGTATAGTCACTGACAAAGTTGTGTCGAGACGAGACGGAGAGAGAGAGAGAGAGAGAGAGCACGAGCCGACAAACAACCCAACCAAACCAAACAACGCGAATATCCAACGAATCCTCATGAAATGAACGGGGAAAGTTTACTTCACTTCCCATTCCTCGGCTTTGCTAAGTACACTAGAAAGGCACGAGGAAGAGTTGCTCTGAAAATAAAAGGAAATCTTTCCTCGAAAAAGATTTCTTTCAAATGTGGAGCGACCGGCAGAGAAAAGGCAAAGTGGCTTTCATTTCATTTATATGCATATATTTTCTTCCTTTCTGTAGCTGAAGAAAAAAGACATATTTTTCATGTAATGACGCACAATCAACCATGGATGGTTAGCTTTTCCGAGGCTTCTGTCAAATCTTTTCCATCTCTTCCCACAGAATCTTTCATAACTTTACAAAGATCTGTCTCTATATCCCAACTCTTCTCTCTCTCTCTCTCTCTCTCTCATATTATTCTATTGAAAATATTGTCCTTTTCCTTTCGGAATGTCAGGAGAAATGTAACTGAGGGAAAGCACACATTGTATTCAAAACTCTATGCAAATACTAATAGGAAAAATTGTTTGAATACCATTACATAGAGATCATTATGCATTTCCATCGTTGACAATGGCATCTGAGCAAGGATTTTCCCTTCCCGTCGATCCCCGCACAAACACAGATAATGTATATACCACTAAATCTTTTCTAGAAAAAGAAGATCCCTTCCATACACATTAGCCACTAACAGCACACAAACTTCTCCGACCCAATTTCAATTCAATTTTTCCTATTCCACATGCATAAATATCTTGAATTACATAATTGCAAAACATCTAACTACTAACTTTAAGCCATTCCCTACAAAAAGAAAAATTATAACTAACTAGGATTTCTAGACAACAAACAAAAACTCTCTTAATTTCATTATTTCATTCATACCTACATTTGTATTTACTAGCCCATGAAGTCGACGCACGATCACTCTTCGTCAGCACAAAAGATGACAAAAAAGACATATTTGCTAATCTCGTCCTGTCATTCAGGGAAAACAAAGTGAAAGTTCAAAATGTGATAGTGTTTCCCCTAACGAGATTCGGATATAACATTTTAAGTCCTGACAGCAAACCATAGCTCAAGTGAATGCTCAAAGAAACTCAAGATAAATGGATTTGGAATGACGAATGAGAAGATTTAATTTCATTACTTAAATTGAGTTCCATGGCTATAACATGTAAATCTCTCTAGAACAGTTTAACAGGGGATTCTTTTACTCAAACCCAACTTTATCCCTTTCATATGTATAGTTATAGGTATTATTGGTATAAGGACGGAACTTATTATTCCAGTTACTTAATACCTCTTGAAAAAAACTGTAAAAAGGCAGATGAAAGTAGAAAATTTATTTAGTGGTAGAAATCTGCTAATCCATCAAAGCCTTTACCTAGCCACAATTATTGAGAGAGCTGAGATTTTATATGCACAGTGAATATTATATATAGTCACTATATAAATTATATTCATTATATGTATACTAATTGATTCATTCAGTTCTTCATTAATCTCTTTGGAAAGATATGAGTCACTCGTCACTCCCCAAACGCTACCACTGAAACTGATGTTTGTAGTTTGATTGAACGGAAACTCAAAGATAAAAATCTCTGCGTAGGTACTTGTGTCCTCTTCAGATTAACTAATTGTCGCTTCAGACCAATTCAGATAAAAATGGACGCATTCTCATCCACAATTTCTTTCCTCTTGGATGAGTTAGATAAGTTCATTCTAGTGATACTAATGAGTATATCTTTGAAATACTGAAATACCTGATTCATAAACCTATCTACAGATTTATCTTTTTAAATTTTTCAATGGAACAACTCCTAACATCAAGCAACTGGCTCCTGCAGACAACAATTAGCAAACTTTATCTTTGAAGGGCATGAGGGGTTCCAATCTGCGTCGTACTTATTATATAGTAAATATTTATATTATAGGTTACTACATATACCTATAAATGTATATATATATATATATATATATATAAATATATAGGTATATATTTTATATACTTGTAGTGTATTTAGTAGCACGTTCAAATAAAACGGCCAATTAAACCCACTGACGTCAATAATTCATTAGGGGCTGACTATTTTCAAGGAGCAAAGTTATCGAGATTCCTGTTAGTTGAAAGTGCACTTCCCTAGGATAAAGTTTAATTGATAAATGTATTTTGTAGTAAAACGTCAGTCAAATAGCAACACCGTCGAAAGAAGCAACACTTCCCATGTACCTAAATCATTAGTTCAATTTGTTATGAAATATATGTGATAATTATACCAGTTTTGCTACTTAATCAACATTAACTTCTAATCCACAACATTGGGATACTTATTAGGTGTAGGGGGTCACAAATTCACAAAGTCATTACATTCCTAGTGGAAGGTAAATATTGCACCAGAGAGAAAATCCTGGGATAAACATGCACGTATGTGTTCATCTAAACAAGAGAAGATCCTTTCTATGAAAGACAATGTACGCATGAAACAAAGGCTTTCACCCTTTAGCTCAGCGTGAATGGAAGAATTGTGTAATGGTGCTCTGCCTGACAAAACAATTAAACGAGTAAATCAACTATCATGAGAATCCCTTCCGAATACCTCCCTCGCCTACTCTACTCATCAACAAACATTTCAAAACAACTCTCCTTTCCCTTCATTTTATTCTAACTTTTCGCCATCTCTATCATTTAAATCTCTTTCGCCATTTCATTTTCGCACGTACATTAGGTAAGTTTCAATTTACGAAGCATCCCACTGGTATATAGGTATAACTTCGGCAAACATCAAAAGTGGGTGCATTTTAATATCTAAAATATTTCTCAACAAAGTCCCGACTTTGACAACAACAAAGTATACACATGCAAACCCAAATTGAAGTTTATCTGCCCACGCTAAACACAAGCAAACAAAGGTATTTAAACTGATAAGGATACAGTGACATTCTTCAGTTTTAGTCATGGGACAGTATCTACCGTAACACCCTTCATTCTATTCGTTTTTATGGTACTCCCGGAAATCCGCTTCAATTTTTGATTTCTGCTTCTGTTTGGCCTCTTCAACTTATAGGTTCAAACAAGCGGCTGGTGATAAAATTACTTGTGAAATGTTCAGTTTTTCAAATTGTATCTCCTCTTAGGCTAGTAGCCGTATCGAAAATCTGAAAAGTGCAAAATGTG
>JABASI010002915.1:0-18005 GCA_019776505.1 Tomocerus nigrus | reverse complement strand
TACTTTTTGCTACATTGATCCGTTTTCGAGTAATCCGTGGTAAAAGTTTTGACCTCTGAACTTTGCCCACTGATTACTCGAAAATGGATTGATGTAGCAAAAATTAGCCCAGGTAAATTTCAAAAAATCTTTTAGAGACCTTTTCATTGATGTACTTTGTGGGCATGGTTGCCAGGAAACATTATGTCTATCGTGTTTTCGTCTAAGATTTTGGGGTAATTATGAAACTCCTCTATTAAGCCAGTAAATATTGCACAGTATTTATTAGGTGAATAATTGGTACAGTTAAGTACTTTACACAAGGTTGTGCAAAAAGCAGAGGAATAAACTTGTATTGGCTACCTACATAGTTTTATATTTACGTTACACTCCTTGTACACTGATAGTTTAAAAATATTTTGTAGCATATCTGTACAAATACAATATTATGTGCATTTGGTAAGTCATTTTTCAAATGGATTGCCATTAGACTTCAGAGCGAAGAAAGTTGTTTATTCATTTATGCACAGGTAGGGATTTATTTTCTGCAATTTAATACATTCTTGTGCTGAAGAGTTGCCTTTTTGCTTGCAAGATATTATTGGTTGATTACTAGTTCGGGGTTATTACGATAAATATTAATATAATTAGAAATTCGTCTCACAGTACAAGGATCAAATACACAGTTTTATAGAGACGCAAGTACACGTTTCCAGTTTTAATTGGGACAATTTAGTTCGTTACAGTGCTGTTGTTTGATGCATCCACAATTAATTGAGTTATAACAACGGTGTATGTCATAACCAATCCAATTACCTGAAACATCAGAACGTAAATGTGAATATAATGATAATATTATATACTACATGTACATATGTACGTTTGATACCTCAAATCAACCCAGACCCTAATAATTAGATGAATGATAGGGGACATAGGATGAACAATGGGTTCATTCTTTCTTAATCTTACTAGGACAAAAGACATTCCACAGTTTACTGTGTATGTGCTCTGCCATCATTATTGCTTTTCATGTTTTTACTTTCGCATTCAAATGAACTAATACATTACACGACGATAATTTAGTACATGGTAGTGAAAGTGAGGAGAAAGTGAAAAAATAATGCCAGCTCTTACAGCTATCGATATAATAGTGAGTCGCCTTCCTGTTTCATTATATCGGAATTACAAGAAAATACTGCTAACTGTTAACCATTAACCAATTTTTAGGGTAAAGTAGGGCATCACTTCAAAATAAAACTGCTATGTCACACTGATTTATGCACGTAGATGAATGTTTGCTATTGCACAAGACAAGGAAGGAACTTACGCCAGATATGAAAGAAGAGGTTATAGTGAAAAAGTTGAGTCCTTTAAATCCAATTGTGTCTCGGTTGTACACTTGTGCGATGAAGATAGCCATTTTGTTTTGGGTTACTTCAGGCAGCTTTTCATTTTCTAAGCAACAATTCTCCAGCCACACTGAAATCTTGTGAGCCTAATGAGATATGTAATAACATAGGCATGTCAGAGTCAGGAATTATCAATTAGTATTATAGAAGAGCTTCATGTGTTTACCTTCGAGTTGACATCAGCAGCAAAGATGTAAATAATTGCATTCCTTAATGCAAAATTGATGCCAATTATATGGGCTAGTCTAAATTGAAAATCTTGAACAACATAATTGGTCCAGAAACAAACGTAAATTAGAGTGTAAATCGTGGAAAGAAACGTAATAGGTGACATCCACTGGTTAATCATGTTCATCATTTTGGTTGCTTTCAAATGCATGTCCATCACCTGCATAATGTGTATATGATTAATAGCAAAATCTTTATTTTTAAATAGTATTAACGCAATTAATGGCTTTAGATTTATTATTAGGAAAATCATCAATTGAAGAGCCTACCAAAGGCAAATCTTTGTAGGTTAATTTTCCTTCAGCTAATGCACAGTTCAACTTCGTGAAAACCAACCAAATGTAAGCAACTGAGAATGTTCGCAAACAGTCCCAGAAGTACCATAAACCCCAGGAAATGGATTCCAACACCAGTCCCACGATAAAGAGGAAATACAACAAGCTGACATCAACTGAAATCAAATGAAACACAATAATTAGACTTCATATGTAGTTCTACATATGCCTAGTCAGCTATAACAACTGTACATACGGTCATTCTTCTCGAATTTTACAAGGTCCAATGTTACAGATCGGAAAATTCTTTCAGCATGATAGTCAACCCATGGGTCATGTTTTAAAGTAAAGATGACCACCTGAAAGAGTACACTTAGGATACTCAGTACACACACAGTGTAGACGAAAATTTTTGCCTGATGAAGTAAGGAAAATAGACACCATAAACACTCATTTTAATTCAGGTGAAGCAATAATTATTATTTAATGCATACTAGGTAAAACGTACCGGTATATCATCGAAGCTCTTACCTGGAGTTTTGAACAAAGCATTACCCCTGCGTTAAAAAACTTCTCTTGTAGTTCATCAGCCCATTCGAAAATTTGCAATAATTCGACTTTCTTCGTTGAACTTTCCAAGCAGTAATAATTTACGAAAAGTTGGATCAGGAGAACTTGCAAAGTTAGTTTCTTTATCAAATTTATCAGGAGATACTGTGAGACGTTGATAGTTGATAAAAATGCGTCAAATGATATGTAGTAGCAGATAATTGCATACACGATGACAGAGATGATCTAGAGTTAATAAGGGATTAGTGAAAACGTAAAATTCTTAAATTGGAAATTGTATTGAAAACACCGATATTATAGTATTACCTTATATCTCCTAGTGGAGGAGATGAAATAACGATATTTACCAGAAGCGTCGGGAATTCGGAGAACGGAATAAGAAAATGCAAATGAAAATTTACCGTAACTCACCAAAACTTTAAACATGGAATAAAATAATCCAAAAACTTCATTTGAGTTTATATAACCAATTTTTGGTTTTTCAGATATCATTGTGATGTGTTCCTCTCCCATCATATTCTAAATGTTGAGTTGGGGTATCAAAACTCTTAGTGATACTGTACACGATTTTGATGCTAAAGCAGTTAGTAATCGAGCATGGCTTTGCAGACAATTTAAAAAAGGGTGTTTCTTGAATCCAAGTACTCGGATACGTTCCATCTACTCTTACGACTACATTGTGTAAACATTGATCTCGTCAAGTAATTAGTTATGTCAACAGAATTTTAATGCTTATGTACGCATGGAATTAGGCCAAACCCTAAGTCAACATTGGTATATCATTAAAATCATTGTCTATGGTTTATGGTAGGATACATTATATTATGGTGTATGGTGGAATGAGGAATTAAAGCACAAAACAACCCGCTATACTTTTGCATTTTGGTAATCCCATATTTATTTAGGTAGTCATCTCAGATCAATTACATCTAATTTTCAGCTCAACCCAAGTAAAGTGGTTTGAAAATTGGAAATAGTGCATTATATATCGCTATTTTAAACATTACCTGTACTGAAGACAAAATATATAGTTCACATAATATTTTCCTTTCCGTACACTAACTTCATATAAAACTTTACAAACTATTACCACGCCGAAATGACGCACATCTCCTCTGGAATTACTTGAGAAAGTTTGGTAAAAGTCTCTTACGGAGTTAACGTAAGGAAAGGGAAAGAATTTAAATGTGTCATCTATATTTTTGTTGCAGTGGAGTGCAATGAATCTTTTTATTGCTACTTGGGATAACTGTCATCTCAATTGACTAGAGCAACTTGTAAATACCTATTGTTGGGCTCAATATACATATGAGTAATAATATGTAGCTATATCTCATATTTTTACGTCTCTGGTTTCTTCATTTGTTAATTAACAACTATTAAATATCTCGTTGCTACACTTGCATTTATAATTGTGTTGTTATATTTGGGTCTACTAGTAAGCTTTGAAGTCTTTTCCTTTGCTTCCTTCTACGTTACGAAGTTAAATTGAATAAATATTTCGCAAACATCTATCGCTTTTCTAGAGCTTTCTGCAAGGCAGTTATAGTATCTTTGATACAACTAGGTTTAAACATGTCATAATGAGGCGTAGATATATTTATAACTTTCAACATGGGTATGATACCCTCCCAGCCATTGTGATTGTCGATTATACTCAAATCATCAGATTTTTGTGCTTTAATTAGTACAACTTGTTGCTCCGGAATGGGTTTCACGACATGGTTTCTTAGTAGTTTGCAATTGCTATCCAATTCTCTATAAATAACACTTTTTTCTTCCGTTGACAGTGTAGGAAAATTTGCTTCTATATCAGCGTTTACTTTCACCATGTCAGATTGTGTATTATTATAGAAGCTGTCCAAAAGAATCACCAACTCAACTTCCTTACCCTTTTGCTTTAATATATGCGATATTTCAACTGCAACGACACCTCCAAAAGACCATCCTCCGACAATGAAAGCCCCATCACGACACACTCTAAGAATATCTCCTACGTAGCACGATGCCATTTCCTCTATACTACCGAAACCTAACTTGTTTTCATCGTATTCCGAAGCATTTGAGAACTCCGCAGAGAAACGACGGCTATTTATTCCGTAGATCGGACGATCTACATCTACCTCTGCTAAAGATAGATATTCTGTTGCAAACCCGAATCCTGAATGAACCAAAAATATCGGCGTCTTAGAACCCTGTCCATTTACTGTGACAATACATTGTGGTAGATTTTTCAAAGAATGAATTGGACAATTGAGTTTTTTTATGTAGAATGCTAGTTCTTTGACGGTAGGGATTTCAAATATCTTGGATAATGGAAAATTAATTCCCAATCGTGTTTTTGTTAAGTGTACAAATCGAAGGGCTGTAAGTGAATGACCTCCTAGTTGAAAGAAGTTATCTTCGTTCGTAATTGTTCTATTTATGTCAAGAATTTCTTTCCAAATTAGTGCTAGTTGTATCTCTAGCTCATTTGACATGGGAATCGTCTCAGAACTCGTTTTTACATCTTTAGAAGTGAAACCTGTGCCAGAGTTGCCTAAGGGTTTGAATTTTTGCAAAGCAAGTGTGTCCACTTTACCACTTGAGGTAATCGGAAGATTTTCCAAAAATACTATCTTAGAAGGAATCATATATTTTGGAAGCTTTGCCTCCAGCATTGAAAATATTTTCTCTTTGCTTATTTCTTTTATCTTTGACACTAGAAATGCATTTACTTCATTTTCAATTAAAACGACTGCAGCCTCCACTATGCCTCGCATATTTCTAAGTACGACTTCGATTTCGCCAAGCTCAATACGATATCCCCTAAGTTTAATTTGCCTATCAGATCTTCCTAAGTATTCTAAGATTGAATCATCGCAGTACCTAACAGTGTCTCCTGTGCAATAAAGAAGGCCATCCCCAAATGGATTCTTAATAAAGTTTTGTTCTGTTTTCTGCGGTAAATTAAGATAACCGTTTGTCACACCTTTTCCACCGACATAAAGCTCTCCCAGAACATATTTAGGGACAATGCTCAATCTTTTATCTAGGACAAAAATTGAAGTGTTTGTGA
Organism: Tomocerus nigrus; assembly: GCA_019776505.1. Lineage (NCBI taxonomy): Eukaryota > Metazoa > Arthropoda > Collembola > Entomobryomorpha > Tomoceridae > Tomocerus > Tomocerus nigrus. The sequence continues at coordinate 12,483 of JABASI010002915.1, read as the reverse complement.
TGGGCTTCCCAATAGGAATAGAATTATAAGAGCCATCGATTGAATCATCAGTTATTTCAAAAGCTGTACATCCCACGGTACACTCAGTTGGCCCATATTCATTAAATATTTTAGTTCCTGGCTGCTCAAGACGCCAGCGTATGATCTGAGAGGTTAAAAGATTTTCTCCTCCAATTACCAAGCATTGTACTTTGGGTAAGCTCCCTAGTTCATGAAACGCTTCGTAGATAATATCCAGATGAGAAGGAGTCAATTTTAAAAGACTAAACTCTTTGTACGTTTTTAATATATCCAATAGACCAAGTATTCCTAATGAATCTGGAACTACGACAATTGTCTGACCTGAAATTAAAGGCAAAAATATTGATGTTATCGATAGATCAAATGAAATTGAAGAGTGGAGAGGGACTAAATTAGTAACTGAGTTGATTTTTGGATTGAAGTACTGAGTTCGTGCCCACAATAGGTAATTCGTAAGATTCTCGTGGTTCACGAGGCATCCTTTTGGGTTTCCTGTCGAACCGGAAGTGTAAATCACGTAAACGTTTTCGGAAGTAGCTTTTTCGGTAATATCGTTGCAGGAAATCAAGGTTTCAGTTCCATTGTCATTTACGAAACCCTCATCTAAGCAGATAATGTGACCGTTGAATTCTTCCAATTTACTTTTGAATGCCTTCATCGTCAATACACCCATTGCTTTAGTATCGCCTAGTACAAACTTTATTCGAGATTCTGGTGTCGAAGGATCAACTGGAATGTACACTGCTCCAACGAGAAAAATCGAGACAATCGCGAAAATTAATTCCACCGATCTTTCCATGATGACTACAATGTGCTGGCCTTTCGCATGTGCCATAACGCTTTTCAGATTCGCTGCAATTTCAGTTGCCCTTTCAAATAATTCTTTATATGTGACCTTCCTCTCTCCGTCAATGATAGCGAAAGAGTAAGGTGTTCGCTCTACGTGTTCAAAGATGAGACGAATAACAGACGAAAATCCTTCCAACTCCAACATTTCACCCTTCCATTCGGCAAAGAAATCTTTTTTATCATTTTCCGACAGAATATTTAATTCGCTCCACGATTTTTCTGGATTTGTAGCAATATCTTCCACTAATGCATGGAAAGCAGTCACAATACATTGGATATGCTTTGAAAGAAAATATTTCTTTTTGTAATTGATGTTGATAGCCATTTCTCCATTGGCTAACAAAGTTACAGCGACTGTTAGTGGGTATTCCGTAGCCTCGACAGTTTCTATACAAGCAATTTCAAATCCAATGTCATTATGGATGGCATCCACGGGGTAATTCTCAAAAATTAAAATTGTGTCAAAAAGGGAATCTGAATCCGAACCAGACCTGAAACATTTCAACGAAGTTGACTGAATCTCAGCCAATGAAATGTGACTGAATTCTTCCAATTTACGAACGTCGGTTTGCAGTTTGGTCAATTGACCTTTAATAAGTTGATTTTTACCATCAAATTGTATCCTGACGGGCAAGGTGTTTATAAGAAGACCAACAACATCATGATTCTGTTCCTCACTGCGTCCTGATATAGTCAAACCAAAAACAATATCGTTTTCTCCAGTAAATCTAGACAAAAGCATGCCCCATGCAAATTCAATTACCGTACTCAGTGTAACTTGATAAGCAGATGCTCTCTCCTTAAGTTTTATCAGTAAATTCTCCTTTATTTTACACAACACATTATCAAATTGAAGTGTCAAACCTCTTTCTGGGATTAGCGACTGTCTTCTAGCTAAGGGTCCAAATATTGAAGTCAAATTTTCCTTAGGAAAATACGTCTGCAAATAACTTTCAAAATATTGATAAGCTTTTTGACTTTCTCGCTTTGGCGAAGCAACCCAAGAGATATATTCTCGAAATGATGTCGGATATGAAATGTCGGGAAAGTTCCCTGATCGTAGTTGTCTGTAGCAAGACAGAAGTGATTGCATAAGGATTTCAGTACTCCAGCCGTCCAATATAAGATGATGCATAGTCCACAATAGTTGAAAATGATTTTGTGATATTTTCACCAGCATAATGCGCATTAATGGAGGAGTTCTTAAGTCAAATTGTTGTCGTCTATCCTCAAATATGCATTTCCTGAACAATGCAGTTTTAATATCGATATTTTCATTCAATGACCAGTCTAAATACTTGAAATTTGATTGTACAGAAGAAAGAACAAATTGAACAGGTATACCTAAGCCATCGATCATCAAGTAGCCCGTTCTTAAAATATCGTAGTGAGCTATGACTGTCTGCCAACATTCCTTAAATATGCCGATTTCCAAGTCTCCATTAATTTCGTAGACCTTTTGAACCAAATAATTATCTGTCTGTGGATTAAAACAGTTTTGGAAATACATCCCTAGCTGCATAGGACATAGTGGCATAATATCTGTTATACCACGAATGCTTCCAAAACTCTCATCGACAGTTTTTTGGTCTAAATTATTTTTCAATAGAGGAAAATCAGAGGTAGAGTATCCGTAAGATTTTTCTTCACAGCAATGACTAATGAGATGCTTCAATTTGTTCGCAAACATTTCAGCAAGATTTTCTATGACGGGTAATGCTATGCAATTTTTGTATCTCCAAGATATCTCAAGAACCCCTTCACACACCAAACTGTCCACTATAATACTCTTATGTAAATGATTTTCTGCAGATATACTATCCTCAGATTTCAATACTGACCATTGATTGCTCTTTTGAACATTATCAAACTGCCCCAAATAATTAAAACAGATATCAGGTTCCTTTGTGTTACCATTGATGAAATCGACATTTTTCAAATATTTAAATATCCCGTAGTCTATCCCTCTTTTTGGAATTCTCCGAAGTTGCTCTTTGATCAATTTCAAGCAGTGTCCTAAATCCGACGAATTTTCTATGTGTAAACACACAGGAAACATTGATGTGAACCAACCAACAGTTTTTGTCAGATCAACAAAAGAGTTCCTCATTATTAATTCCTCTTCTCTTCCGTGCCCTTCTAATTCTAAAACAACTTTTCGCTTTCCTGTCCATTCAGATAGCACCAAAACAAATGCTGTCAATAGAATGTCTTTGATTTCAGTTCTATAAGCAGAATTCGCTTTGTGAATTAAATCGTACGTTGTCTGTTCATCTATTGTTACATTAAATATTGCCTGACCTGCTGACAATGACAAATCCTCCAAAGGTAAAGAAAACTCTTTCGAAATTCGTAAAATATTTCTCCAATAATCTATCTCCTTTGCAAATCTCATGCTTTTTGCATACTCTAACAAAATGAAGGACCAATTTCTGAAACTTGTGATGTTTTCGCTCACCTGTACATTGATTTCTTTCCCCAATAATACATTTCCATAAATATTTTCTAAATCAGATATAACTATTCGTAATGATACTCCGTCCATTAGCAAGTGATTTGCGAAAAATAAAACTCTCTGATCTATTTCATCATCACAATTAAATTCAAACAGAATGACACCCCATAAAACTCCAGATTGTATGTCAACAAGATTTTCAGCTTCTGTTCGGCATTCTTCTATTGTCTTCATTTTTTGTTTTTCGTTTCGGAAATGAGTATCTTTCATATCTTTTACAGTGAATAGAAGTCTATTCAAAGTATCGGTAGACTCCAAACAGTTTTGAATCCACGAGACTTGATTGTTTTCTTCCCGTTTTTCAAACCTAACATTTAGTATAGCATGAATCTTTGGTAAAACCTGCAATGCTTTATACAAAATATCCTGTTCAATGGGAACATTCGGTTTTACTAAAATGTACTGGTTCCAGAAATTAATATTTTCGAATTGTTGTTCGAAAAACCAGCGTTGAACAGGCAGTAAAGGTATCTCGCCATAAGATTCGCATAGAAAGTCATTTTGTTTACTCTCCGCCATCGAAGTTTCCTTCTTCCTGCGTTCCAGTACAACAGATAGCTGCTGAATTGTTGGATAGTCAAAGATATCCCTCACTGACAGCAACACTCCGCATTCTTTTGCACGCGAGCGAATTTGCATAGAAATTATTGAATCCCCTCCCATTTGGAAAAAATTGTCACGAAGAGCCAATTGATCAAAACCCATTACTTGACACCAAATTTTCATGAGGATATTTTCCATCTCTGTTCTTGATTGATTTGAATTGTTAACATTGTCATCGGTCTTTGTCACTGGCTTTGGAAGTGCTTTCCTATCTAACTTTCCACTTAGAGTCAATGGAAAATTATCGAGAAAAACATATTTGCTAGGAATCATATATGAAGGTAAAATCTTGTTTAAATATTCCTGGACCCTTTCGATAAATTCATTTTCAGTTGAAAATCTCTCGTCTTGCGTATTCTTCTGAATATAACCTACTAATATTTTACTGTTTACAATTAAATCCTCCCTTACTGTTACTGCTGCATTAATTACTCCGGGAAGCTTCATAAGATTCATTTCTATTTCACCAAGCTCAATGCGATAGCCTCTAATTTTGACCTGCGTGTCCTTTCTGCCCAAAAATTCGATATTCCCATCACTTTTCCGAATAACAATATCACCCGTTCGATAAATTCGACCAGAACCAAAAGGATTAGGCAAGAAATACTCTTGAGTCAAATCAGGCCTTTTTAAATATTCTTTCGCAAGGCCAACTCCGCCGATAAACAGTTCACCTGGCACGAGTGCAGACATCGGCTTTAAATATTCATCCAGAATGTACAACTGAGTGTTAACTATCGGTTTTCCGATGGGAACAGTTGATCCTACGTAATCCAAAACCGCAGGATTACAATCATAAAAGCTGACATCAATGGCAGCCTCAGTTGGCCCATATACATTGTGCAAACTGGCACTATTGCTAAATTTAGAAAACTTGTCAAAGAAAAGCCTTGCTATATCCAAGCCTAATGCTTCTCCACTAGAAAATATATAGCGCAAAGACACGCAGCAATCGTAAGAATCACTTGACTGCAGAAATGCACGAAACATGGATGGAACAAAGTGGATTACCGTTACGCTCTCCCTTTCCACTAAATCCAAAATTGCTTGATTGTCTTTATGAGCTTCTGGGGCTGCTACAATTAAACATCCGCCAGAAATTAATGGAAGAAAAAGTTCCCACAAAGACACATCAAACCCAATTGGAGTCTTATGCAAAACTTTATCCTTACTACCAATTTGGTAATGATCCCTCATCCAGCAAATGCGATTCACTAGTCCTTTGTGAGTGCAGCACACTCCTTTAGGATTTCCCGTTGAGCCTGAAGTGTAAATTATGTATGCGATGTTTTCTCCTGAAAAACTATCACTGGAAGATGGTACTTCAAGTAATGGCAACATATCATGGACAGAAAATATATCTTGTTCAATGAACATAATTTTCCCATGAAAACAAGTTCGAACCAAATCTTCCGAGTCCCTAGTGGCAATTGTCAAAGTCGGCTCTGCATCTCCAAAAATAAATTGCAATCTTCCCAGAGGATTTGACAGATCAACCGGAACGTAAGTACAGTTCAGTTTAAGAACCGCCAAAATAGCCACAATCAGATTCTCACTTCTTTTTAATGCGACTGCAATTAAATCTCCAGATTTTATGCCCAAGTTTTGCAAGTTCCAAGCCAAAACATTTGACCGTTCGTCTACTTCAACGTATGTCAGCTTTCTGTCTTGAAAAACAACACATGATAAATCTGGTGTAACTTTCACTTGCTCTTCAAATAAACGATGGATTGGTTTATTGAGATCGTAGTCACTGATGTTGTCCTTATCATCCCAATCTGTCGCTGTGCCCTCCATTTCTATCCAGAGTATTAATTTGTTAATGTTTCTGAAGAATTGCCGAATGGATGACAGACAGATAAATTGATGTTCACATTTGTCTAAGTCCCAGAAATTATTCTTTGTTATTATGATATTCCGGTACGAATTCCGCTAACAATAAATATCACATTCAGAAGTCTCACCTTTTCGTTTCCCAGAAAGGTCGCGGGTAAATATAGATGCCTAGGATTATCGATTTATGATCATGCCATCAAAATGAATCTTGGCCTTGCATCCCTGAAGTTGCACTTTTACTAGTAGGACAGTATGAATACATGATATATGGGCATAGCTTAATGAATAGATTTCTTTTGATGTCTTTTTCCTTCATAACTTTCTTGGTGTACCGAATTGCATATGGGAAAAAAATAATGAGAACATTTAGATTGAGTCTTTATGGAAAAATATTTGCAACTTATTAAACAAATCAAAATTAAAATTAGCAACAATGCTTAATTAATATGCAAAAGTAGATCTTACCTTTAGGAGTAAGTAAACTGACACATTATAGTGTGTTTCTCATTCGTGGATTGTCGATTTTCAGGTCGAAACCCTTTTGCAAATGGCAAATTGAGAGTAATTTTCACATCAGAGTTCAGTAGGGTAGTGGATGGTGAACTGGAGCATTTGGGGAATAAGTATTGCTTAGTTATAGGATATGGGCGAATATTATAGGTGCCGGGATGGAACATTTGAGTGCACCATGTCTCATAGTAAGTAGTAAGTAGTAGGATGTAACGGAGATAATTTACAAGTCTCACTCAGTCGGCTTTTACATGAACCTAAAGAATAACTAGCCCATTAACTATTCACTTTGTATGTGAGGAACACCGAAATACACAGTCACTCGATCTAACCGATATATTCCATCCAATTTCTTTGAGGAGGCCTATTTATCTTGTCTGTCATCACGTAACAGCTTTTCCAATCGATTTTAGATCCATTCCGATGAATTAAATAGAAACTTCTGCTTCTTCCGAACAACAAATTCTCTCTGAAAGATTCAATGGTGTCTTCTGATTTCTGACTAGAGCAATATGACAGTAAAATATTATGATATATCATAAAAATTAATGACCACACATGACGTTGTGTGATATTGGTCAATCAGTTTGCCCATTTTTGGATCATTTCGGGTGCATCCGTACAGCAACACTCTCAAGAAATTATGATTTTCCTAAATGAAAAAAATAGATTTATGAGGGCAAATTTTTGCAATGCTATTGTCCCGAGAGTAAAACAACTATTTATAACTTCCCGTCGCGTCTCGAAGAAGCTATTATTAGAAAGCGGAACTCGAAATGGAACGGAAAGCGGAACATATTCGGAACAGAAGTTCTATTTCTACTTTGTACCCAAGAGATTAAGTGATGCACTTTAATATGTAGTACCTATAAGTAAGTATTAATATACGTTATACACATAATATATGATTAATATACACATATGAACCACTATAGCATAGATGCAGGATGCAGGAGATCAACTTTGGACAACAAATAATTACAATGGGTACTGATGAATAAATATCGTTATTTTTAAATCGGATTACACAAGCGTAGTCATTTATTTATTCACATTATTAGAAGAGTAACAAAAATAAAAAGAATTAAATCATATTTAAACTCCAGTATAATCTCAACATAAACCCCCTTTTTGTGATTGTTCCTTGGAAGTAAACTACTCCTTAAGTCAACAAGAAAGTAATTAGTAAGTAGATAAATAATTTTTGCTTTACAAAGAAGGATTCACAGTATTCCAATCAAACCACTACGTATATCCACAAATCGCATTAATGTTTAAATATAATTTAAAAGTATTAATGTATAATTTTGTTCTATTGTAGATAATGTTTGCCATTGTGTATAGGTAGCCACTATCTGTTTGTGTCACAATATCAATATTGGTTATCCAGTAGACTCTCTTATTCCACATTGTTTCAATTTGGTTAATTACGTAATAGAGCTCCTAAGTTTGACTACAACTTTGGATCTTTGATAGCCTTCTTCGGTTCGCAAGTGAATCCCACAGTTAGGGCGAAACGAACTCCACCTGTGACCTTTTCAATATAATGTTTATTTTCTTCTCCAGAGCTGAACACAACAGCACGACCTAAAATAATGAAATTATTTTAATTCACGTTTATTTGACTTTAATAATCGATACATATATTTTTACGTTGCGCATGAGTCAGTAAAAATCGTCTACCTAGCTTTGGATCCACAGTTCTGTTTGTATTGTCTTCATCAATAAACACTAATCTTCCATTTTGAAAATCCTTTTCGAAATCCGATAGAAATAGGACAGTCGAATAATGGAAATAGTCGTAATGCTCCTGAAGAGGCAATTAATTCGCATTAATAATCAAGCAGATCACAGATCACACTTATAACATAAAAAACATTCATATGCACACCTGATGGACAGTTAAATGCCAATACTCATCTTTCCTGGATTTTGATGGTTTCTCTGTAAAGCGAGAGAAAAATGTAGGGAAGGTTAAATGGAGAGCCCAATAATCAACGCCGAAATACTGGGATACAATTCTTCGTAATTTGGTCTTTATTGCTCTGTAAGTATAAATATACGAGAGTAGGTATTAAAGAACCGGGTTTTATAAAGGGATATTCAATTAATCAACGTTAAAATTCATTGTTAAGGGAGGTGTTACAGATTAAGTACATGATTTATCACGTGCAATGTAAGTACTTACTGATATACAAGAAGATCTTCAGATTTAAATATTTTCCTAGATGAATTCAATTTGTACAAGTCGATGAATTTGTCTTCGTAGGATAAAAATCCTGTGTGCAAATCCATGATACTCGACCCTCCTTGAATATTGACTGATTTGAATGTCCGCTTAGCCAAATCTAATAGTGGCATCATCTCCTCTGGGGAAATCAGGTCATCTGACACCAACCTACCGCAATGCTTTGGAATACAACCTGCATATAAACAAATTCAGAATAACAAAACTACATGCATTAACAAATGTATTAACAAACACCGACTACCTAATACCAACTACCAATTGGCGTTTCTTTGAAATTGAAAACACATATTATTACTCCGATCAAGTACGATGTCCCTATCTATAATTAAAGCTTATCTGTTTTGCTCATATACTAGCAGCAACTACCTAAGAATAATAAATAATCTAGTTTAATCTACCTACAGAATAATATTTTAGAAGACTGAAACTTGTCAAACTTAAATAAACCCTGAAACTCCTGATTAAATATGGCAATTGAACGCAAAGGAAAATAGAAATGAAACGGACCAGAATGAATAAAAACGTACATAAACCGATACCGTATTAAGCAGTATCTGAACGAAGATAATAATATTATAATATTATTATAGTGACAGCTATACCATATGTATAATCAATCAGAGCGAAAAGAGTGTTCCTAACTGTAGTAGTTTCCAAGAAGTATGTAATAATAATATTATGTCATAATAAAGGATTTCCATTTAACCTGCAAAAGGTTTAACAGCATCTTGTAGTGATTCTGAACATTTTACTTTAAAGCTTCTTGAAGCGATTCTCTCATCGAATTTAGCTAATGCGATTTCATTTGTTTTCTTTGAGTTCCACCATACAATAGTCATCAAGCCTAAAATTAAAGCAGTTCTTGACCAGATTCGTTGTTTTGATATGGGAAGCATTGGTCCAAATTTTGGTGGAGGGTCACTGAAAGGCCAACAAAATAAAAGCAGATTAATATTCTGCAGAAATATTGACAACCAGAATGAGACAATTAAAACCGTCAATTTCCTAAATAAGTATTTACTTACCCAGTTTCTTCCTGTTTTTTCTCCTCCTCTTTCTTTTTAGGAGAATCCTTAGTTTGTTTTTTGCCCGCATCATCGGGAGGAGCATCTACCAATTTATTTTCAGATGACTTTGCTGATTTTCTTTTTTTCACTTCGCTTGGCATTTCTAAAATGTTAGCACTCCAGAATATGAGACAGTTTAAGTTTCTATAATCTCTAAACTATGTTTCCTACTTTTTATATGTCCTACTGTATAAAAGTTTAATGGTAATAAAAAATAATTAAATATAGTAGTCTATTACGGACAGAGAAGACTAATTTGTTAAATGTACTATTTATTATGTGCTCGTTGCTGTACGTAGTGCAACTTTGACCGAGAGATTCGCAAGACAGTTCACTGACAGCCAAAGTAATTTTTATTATAAGGTGCTCCTTCTCCTTCTTTAAAGATTACCTTGCAACCGTAATCTCCGTCAGGTGCTTCGGAAACTCTAGCACCACGACCAATGTTAAGCTACATAGCTCAATTCAATATTATTACGGGGCAAATTGCATAAAAATTTTCATTGAAGAACACAACAGATTTCACACGATAAATATCTTAACTTAATTCAAGTTAATTCTAAACTATGTTCTTGCACACACAATCCGGCTTTAGCTACTCAACTCAGCGTTACTACTTTAAAAGTTGAGTATGCACTATTCCTACCCAATAACAAAACGCTAAACCTAAGTAAGTAATATGCACATTAGCCCAAAATCTAACTGCAGTTAGGTAGGATATGACATGACACAGAAATTGACACAGATGTGCTACAAGATTGGGGAAGAATTGTGATAAATGACATTTTATTTTGTACGAATGTGTACATCTAAGTATTCCACTTCATCATTACACTACGTATTGATTGTATCGTTAACAGCTAATAGTATATAATATTTTATGCTGAATACTTACAATTACAATGAGCATTGATTCTGCTCAACAATTTTACTCATTCATTAACGTTATTAATTTGATAATGGGATTATTAGGTTTATTTTCCACACTATTTAGTTCCAAGATTTAATAGCTACTGCGGTATTAAATGTTAAAAATATTATGGAATCTGAGCGGTTTTAGTTTACAGCGGCTATGATACAAAATTGCTTTGCCCCAGGATGAGATGAAGGAATTTTTCTCAGCATCCCCAACACAATTTCTTCACTATGTGTAACTGTGTAAGTACTTGGGAATCCGTTTCTGCTACATGCTATTCGGCATCCCCAAACTTTATATGCATATCTTAAGGAGTATAAGTCTATAACTCCTAAGTAGAACTTCTACCCTATAGATACAAGCTCAGGTGACTTGTCTTAAATATATCCATCTAGTCTCCGGGTCCTGAAAAGCGTAAAGTGGCTTTCTTGTGTTTACACTTCACACTTACAGATTTGACGTGCTGTGTCCAATTTAACTTTATGTAAACATCCTTTAATGTGAGTCATTCACATCTCCAGCTTAGTCAGACTTCTACAGACGCCAGACGTCAAAAGGGGCACAATTTTGATCGTTCTCCTGAACTCTCAAAAATAAACATACGAGAGCAGAATCCAATAGTGTACATATTAGATATGTAGTAAGAATCTTATTTTTTTTAGTTGCTTATAGAAGTCATCTGTGCCGCACTATACTATTCCCAATTGCAAATCCCTGTCAGTTAGGCCTGGGTGATATTGAATGGTTAACTGGTTAAATTCATGAATACTGGGTAAGAATGCAAAAAAATAATTTTGTTCTTTATAATTAAATATTGGGATTTCGGCGGAAGCCGACTTCCTATTCATTCGATGAGCGCATTAAGCATATATTATTTCGGTGTTTTCTGTAGTTAAGAATGGCAGGGACCGTTTTGGAAAACTTAAGTGGACGGAAGCTGTTTGTACTGACAGCTATATTTGTCATCTGTCAAGTGACATGTTTTTTGATTGGTGGACTTATTGGTAAGAATTGAATCTTTATATCATAAAAAAAGAACTAAAAATAATCATGTTATTTAAAGAGGCTGAATGCTTGTTTCCATTACAGCACCTGCACCGTCGAGTGCTCCCTGGATTTCCAGCACGAAATGTCATGACCCTGAAGCTAACCCGGAGAAATGGTTTTACCCGAGAGGAAATGGTGGTTGTAAAGTAATTGACGATATTGATGCAAGCTACACTGCTGACAACATTGTCTTTACCTTCCAAATACCTTTGGTAAAGGAGAAGATCCACCTGGATTACTCCCGATGGCAACAAAACCTCATTGGCATCCTCCAGTTGGAAATTCTTTTTGATAAGAACACACCAGTCCGTATGTACCGTTTTTTTACTGCATGAGTAGATAATTGACCCTAAAATGCTTAGGATACATTTGTTCAGTGAAGATATAGGCAAGTTACGAAGTTACAACCAACATGAAAAATCTTTAACACGCTACGTCACAGCTTTGATATATTTGTATGTATTATTTTCTCCAATGGTAAGTATACCCAGCAGCAGCACACAGGACCATAGTTAATAAAAGTGCACTGAATAAGTTCAAGCACATTTAAACCCCCATGCCCCACACGTGGTAATAAACTCTCATAGGTATATTTGCGGCCATGGAGAGTTCCAAAAACATGTACATGAGGGTCGGGTACCGTTTGGTACCACAAGGGTCACTACATATTACATAATCAAATGGGCACATACTATTACCAAATTGAAAATTTTGTCCAATTTAGAGCAAAGAAGCGTTCCAAAAATAAGTTGAGAAGGGCCTGGTACCCAATGGTACCAAATGGGTAACTACCTATTACATGATGAAATATGTACAGATTCTTTTGAAATTGAAAATATAGGCCGATTAAGGCCCAACTAGCGTTCTA
>JABASI010002914.1:0-18007 GCA_019776505.1 Tomocerus nigrus | reverse complement strand
AAAAAAAAATATTTTGAAAGGGATATCTACGCTTAAGGACCGCGGCCAAAAGTTTATTGGTATAGGAAGGATGTGTGTCGAAAAAGCCTAAAAAATTATGAATCTAACTCTCTTGGTTTCCGAAATAGAGCTATGTTCTATGTTCATCTCATATAACCCTCGTACACAAAAATTGTTTAATTTTATCAGTAAAGTTTTCGCGGCATTTTTTTCATATCAATTAAATACTGATCATTCGCAGTAATTTGCAAAGCACCAACATTTAACATTATTGTGTTTTTCCGAAGAGAAACAGTTTCAAAATGTATAAATTGCATACTGTGGAATAACCTTATGACTGGAAATGTATTTCGATTATTACTTACCGCTACGTATTTCATGTAATCTTAACGAAAAGCGAAAAGTAAAGTTTTACGGACCTGATCATCATCTTCTCCGAAGATTCCATCAAATGCGAACATTTTGGGCGCAGAAACGCCAACTCGTCGTTCTTCTGGTGTAGTTCCAGGTCCGCTCCCTCCTGGATCTATAAGGGTCACTTGTTTTCTCCTCTGGTCTACCCCAAGGATGCCACTTCCGCTTACTTCTTCCGCATTGTCGCACACCCTCAGCATCACTTTTACCTAAAGAAGGAGAAATAAAAGCCAGTCCAGTAAAATAGAAAAGGGCGCAGGGAAAATCTCTTAAATAACATTAGAACGACACCATATTGTAAGAGACACTACTGTATAGCTTTCTAGTTAAAGTATCAGCATTCAGTTCAGTAACCGTTGAAACTTACTAAGTATATTTAGTACGATGTGCGTACAAACCGAGTTTGTTGCTATTATAACCACGGAGGATTTGATCCCAGTAGAGTGGTTTGGTTTGATTCTCCGAAAAATACAGCAATCACTGAAGCGAGTTCCCTCCCATTGCGTGTATCTTATGATGGAGGAGTCAAGAGATCAGAATTCTCAATTACCCTGCATTGCAGATTCATAGAAGGATTACCGCGACCATATCCTACTATACTTTACTACAGTATACAGTTAGTATCAGAAACACTTCCAAACAGCATCTGTAGCAGATAGAATAATATTTGCATTATAGTGGCAAAGAAATCGGAAGACTTAGTATCATAGAAAACAAAAGTAGGAAATCCAAACTAAATACCAGTGCAGTGTACAGAAAATGCAATGAAAAGATATGTCGGTGTATATTTCCTTTGTGTACAAACAGATAATATGGGAATGTCATAGACCCAAATAGCACCGTGAAATTCAAAGTTTCATGGTGCTTCGCAATAATAGGTACTGCACTGCTCCATTACAGTCGAGTGTCTCCTATCCGCTTTATCACGGCTCAACCCACGGATCGTTCCGCATTATGCATGGAAAACACAACACTACTCTAATAAGTAAAGATGTAGCGCTAGTATATACAGTATCTGGAGGATGAGCACATGAAAGCTAACAGTTATAGGATTCTGTAATGGAAAACAGAGTTTCGGAAGCTAAATTAAGGTAGCTAGCGTGTATATAGTAGGCGAGGGAGTAAAGGAACAGCTCAAGAATTAGAGCAAAGTAACTCCCGACTCAAGATTTACTCTTATAGCCCAGAGTCAACATTGACTTGTCTCATTTATTGATTCTAATGATAGCAAGTGTTAGTTTTGTGTGGATCTAACGAATACATTCGCCGTCTCTATGTATGTGTCTGGCTAAACGAAAACAATATCCCTTCCATCTCTTTAGCAGTCACTGTCTCTGTCTGTCTATTTGGACCATTGTTATCCGGCGTGAAATAGGAAGTCCCATAAAGTACACACAAAGTAAGAGCTTTCTATTTCTAGTGCTATTATTTTATACCAAGCAGATGCATGCAGTTGAGTATTATAGAGACGTGCCTATTACTATAACTTGGCTATATAGACATCGCTTTTAAATGTTGTGGTATGGCAGAATGGGATGCGACATTGAATTCGGAAAGCATCTGTCTCACTCTTCAACTTGAACTTAATGGTGTTCTCGACTTTCGAAATAATTATAAAATCCGCTCCCACTACCGCATTCGTCAGTCACAGAATGAACATGCTCATTGTCATTGTCAGTACTTATAGATACGTCACGTCACAGCAGTATCCTTCGGAATGCACACTCCTACAATTAGTATACAGATAAGAGCGGCACTCGTTAAGCATTCTACACAAGAGCCGAGTTGAAGTACCTTACGCAGATATTTACACAACTTTGCATTGCTCTTTGTATTTGTACAAATAGAAACACCTCCAGAGCTCTGCATGTGTAGATATCAATAGAATTTCACTTTGCACATGCAACGCAAAACACAATGATAATAATGTTCGTAACATATTTGGAAACGTAGGATTTGACAATTAATTTCCCTAGAATGCACCTATTGTACAATAAATGCAGTTGCGCATATCATTTATTCTAATTTACGTGCAAAACGGATTGTTTTGGAATCCAATATGCGTGGTAGACATTAAGATTGGAATAGATAAGTGTATGATGTATTAGTGGGATTAAAACCCCTATTTTAGCTTAAGTATGTCATAGAATAAGTTGCAATTACTACTTAATGAGAACAAAATTTACACACGAAACATGTAAACTAAACATTAGTTTCAGAAACAATTTCGCATGGTTAATACAATTATTGAATTAACATTTGTAGGCAATACACCTAATTTCTAGTACTTACATTCTGTAATCGAGGATTTAAATTATAAAGAGTCATGCAGTGTAGTTACTAAATAATATTTGGAGATGATAAAGTATGGATGGAATATTTAGGGGCTTAGAGAGTGTTAACTGTGTAAGTAAAATAAATGTACATGCGCCCATTTGTGTTCTTCATCCGGAAATTCTGCCTTATTCAGTGGATTTGTACAAATAGGCGGGTAGTATTTCATTGCAGGTATGTCGCAAGAGCCTTTCATAAAGGATTTCATGAATAATATTGATATTTGTGTTATAAATGTCGAGAACAATCTATGCACTGCTACTTATAAATGGGGCAGGACATTTGTACTAAAACCTAATCCTTGTTCCCTTCACGCACTTTCACTCATAAGTGCTTTCTCCCATGCTATCGCATTAGCCTCGAAGCAGAAACAACTGCTTAGCTAGATTTGTCAACACAATTGTCACGTACAACGAACACATTGCACTCCTCACATTACAGTGCATCAAGGAAAATATATAGAACTGGTTGCAATCACGTTCGTTCCTGAATATATTCTACGTGTATATTTACATCTAGGTGCATAAAGTACAGATGCGTAAGTCGACTACATAACTTCACAGTGTACACTCTACCACCGCCACCACCTACAGAGGCTGCATGCACTAAAGTTTCTGTTTCTAGGTAGTAATGTAGATTTATAGATAAAGATATTTTTCCTAAGTGCAAATACAATGCGACAGAAACACATGTAGCCTTATATTGTGTCGTATCAGTAGTTGTTTGAAGGAAAACAAGAGAAAACGACTACATGACTTACATACATAATACATAGAAGGAACAAGCCGACAAAACTAAGAAATTGCAGAAGGTGCACTTCTCTTTTATCTCGATACATCTATCTCAGACACTACTATGTACTACGACAGATATTTACAGGATTTCATCGCTTAGATCGTAATGCTCCTTGTTTTATACAGCAAAGATAGAAATCGGGAATGTTGATATATATAATTCTTAACACAATGCGTGTACTTTTTGTGTGCGATGGGAGAGGAAAGAAATAAAAGAAATGCACAAGCATCAGATGCTGGGTGTTGATACTTGTATTATCTCTAGGAAAGCAGAAAGAAACTCTCTTTATCTCATTTGTATATTTAGCTTTCAGCTTTATTTCAAGTAGACACTATAAACAAATATTATGCTGACGTAACTTTATCAAGCTATACAAAGGCTTAGCATTATCTAACAAATGAGACACAAATATTGACGAAAATGACTAAACAACTCAAAATGATAGATGTGCAGAGAAAAGCGTCTCTTTTTTACTTTTACAGTTATATGTAAGTAGGGATACAGAGTCTGAGAATTTTCTGATCGATATCTCTTGAAAAGTGGGAGCGAAAAGGAATAAAAAAGTTTTCAATCTGAGACCATAAAATGGGAGACCCCCTGCTTTCTAGATTACGACCATCTGGGACCCGGCTGTCTGAGCTTTAAGAGAGAAGTGCACCCGCTTTTATGGGACAAATCCACATCCAGGCGTTTTCTTCGGTTTCACTTCAACCAACACTCCAGGATCTACATCTACCTCGCTATATACATTCTCCTCTACATATAATACTTACACATCACAGTCTCCACTAACTAACTGTATACTATGTATAGGAATGCAGTGCATTGTTATGTTACCCAAACACACACTTGTGTAGACAAAGCAAATACTGAACTCAACTTACTCATCGCTCACGCCCGCCCGCCTCTTTCTTCATCATCTTCATCTCAACAACCTCACCACTTTTTCTATTGCCTCCTCCTATTCTTCCCGAGACTACTTCCGACCTTCTGTTCTTATAGAATCATACTCGACATTTTCATCCTAAGGAACACTGTTTTGTTTATGCACCTATTTTCATGTACCACAAACTACGTATAAGATTTTTTTCTGTGGATAAATATACGTTAGAAGAGCATAGAGGATAATACTCTCGCGATATATCTGTAATTTTCTTCTCTGTATGTGATATACGAAGTATAGTCCCACACAGATCAGAAATGCAGTTGCATGTAGGTACATAGTTGAATGCAACTGCATCCTGCACATTTTCAGATATTGCATCAGAACATAATTCAAACATCCATTGTCACACCATGCAATCCAATGCATAACATTGAAATATTATGCCGATTACTTTTCTCACACTGCATATGTACGCATGGAAAGTTTTCGGAAGGAGAAAAAACACCCTCGGTGAAAATACTACCTAGTCACTGTCAAAATATATTACTTGTATTTCAAGACTAGTAACTCACATAATTTCCACGAAAATAACATATAGTGCAAGGGAGAAAGCATTTTGGGTGAAACTTATTACAATGTTATGTCGTCGACATTTTTTGACAGCAGGAAACGTACCTTGCTATATTCACATGAATATAGCAGCACTGACATGTACCGATAATAATCTCTGATTTGATGCATACTGGTTACAAAAATTTGTGTCACAAAAGTATGATGCACAACTTTAATTTTGTTTGAGAAATGGAAGAAAACCCTGAACCTGAAATTCACAGTCTGATTGTCTGCTATATTACTGCCTATACTCTATGTATCGACGTTATTGACCGGAGCACAAGTAGTACATAGTAGTTTGTTTAAGGAGGTACATGTCAATATAAAAATATGGAAATATGCACAATGCACTTCAGTCCTCTATTTTTAAAAGTGCATTTGCAGTTTATCCTTGGCTCTAAGGAATATTGAGTGTAAAAGATTGGAAACATATCTGTTGGTATACCATACCAATATAGTGCTATAGTCTACAACTGAGAAAGGAACTCATTTTTTCATTTCGTCTTTCTCATCTGTCATGGTCGAGCTTTCTCCATCCATTCTAATGTCACACTTTTCGTTAGCTATGAATCACTTCCAATATATGTGGGGAAAAATGAAAGGATGAAAGTAGCTAAAACTTGAAATTCCACATTCCAAATTCAAATTAAACGTAGACCAAGACCAAAAATAGTCTACTAGCGAAAATGTACTGTTGTAAAAATATTTTGACATTGAATTCGTTTTCTTACCTATGAGACACTTCCACACTTGCTTTCCCATCCCCGTAAATAAGTCAATTTATTCATCTAGAAATCTCCCAATTTTTTTATGTTCTTCCAAGAACCAACAAATTCCTGATTGGTTCTTCAACCATCAATCCTTGAGTTTGAAAAATGAAATATTTATATTCAGAAATTTACATAATGCATTGTGCCATATTCCATCAGAATGATGTCGCTGTATTACTCTCCTGTAGTTTATAACGTCTGCATTTGCTATTTACATGCTAGTAAATATATTTTCATAGATGTAAGTACTACTTCTATGTAAGTGTCTATAGTGTCTGTGTGCCGTTATATTTCAAATTGAAACAGAAGGGTGAGGACAACGTGAAAGACGCGACCATGCACAACAAAAGCAAGTCCGTCCTATTCTATTTTACATCACACTCCCATCAAAGTTATTTTCTATTTCTTTTATACATTAGATTCTCCGTCTCCTTTTTTGTTAAGCTAGTTTAGGGTTAGCACTGATAGCGGAAAACAAGTTGAGGAGTTTTCTGGTGATTGAAAAATTCAAAGAAGGCGTGATAGGAGAGCTTTGAGAAGGAAGCCAAACCGTTAAAGTTAAGTCAACGGGTTGAAAACAACTGAGCCAAAAGAAGACGAATGGGTTTTGGATGAGAATTGTATGTCTATCTGAGGGATCTCTTGCCTGAATGAATAGAACCATTTCGAATTTACTACCTCCGCATACCGCATTGCACAATTTATCTAGTCATGCATCTAGAATCTAGGTAAGTTCTATAAAATAAGGCCTAACGTTTCTACATACCTATATCTTAAATACCTTTCTCAGTTTTTTGCCCTTTGGAACAAGGAAGCTATCTCTCTCTGATTTCAATTTGAATTCAGATCGTAAACTGACAAACTCGCAATTTCCTTCTAGAAACTCATCCTGTATGAGTAATTGCAAATCTATTCACTCTAGTTTATCGTGGAAATGGAGTTGAATGCATGGAGGAGGAAGCTGTAGTAGTGCTGAAACACTTTTCTCCATCGTCAACAGAATACATCTCATCAGAAATGCTTTATTTCAGCCATAGAAAGAAAAGGGAACTATCAAAAACAGTCTTCAATGGAAAGAATAGAAATAAATGATGAAAGTGTCAGAAAGACTGAAGAATCAAAATCAGAAGATACATTGCCAACTCTCAGCCAACGAATCAGTCCCTGCCGATCTCAACTTACGTACCTAAGGCTGCAGAATTTTCCAGAACTTTTCATCGCTTTCTCCTACGTGATTAATTTGAAATTCTTTACCTGAACAAGTCTTAAATAAATAAGATCAATTTTCTCAGTTCCGAAGGCTATGTAAGAAAATCCGAAACCGAAAAAATCTAGTACTTCATCTAGGATGAAGTATATAACTTCCAACTCTGCGAAACGAGTAGGTGAATTATTACTCTAACATTATTATTTTACAGCTTAGAGATGTTTTCATTTCTGTATAGGATCTCTAGAGATTATTTTCTTCACCACACATATCATCATCATACCATTCCCGCATGAATTCCATCCGAAATCCACAGCACAAGTTAGCTGGTGAATATACTGGCGATGGTAATGCTAATTTCACGGTGGGACCATGCTTGATTAAATGCCATTTACACTCGACGACTTCCTAATTTATTGTTGCTGATATCATTACACAAGAGTTGGATTTAATGGCCTCGGCTTGTTTGATATTTCTTTACATAGATACAGATGCAAGATGTAGAAAGACTATAGGATCAAATTTCAGGTGCCAGAGATAACATAGGGAATATTGTAGTAGGAAGTATATCTGTATACATTCAGTCAAGGCATAGTCTAAATGAGAACTACTAATAGTCAGAGATTTCAAGATAGTGTCTGGGAGTGAGTGTTGAAAGATAGTCTTGTTTTCTATGGATGGATTCACACATATATTGTATTTGCATTGAGTATACTACTCCGAAATTCAACTCCCAGTTGCTTAATGTAGTGAGCCAAGCGAGTCGTTCTGTTATATTATTAGCTTTATATTCTTCTGTGTATTATAAACACATTCTTGCATATCCCGCAGCATTTATTATAGATGAAATGGAGTCACTATAATAGCTAGTCATGTGTATTTTAAATAGCTTTTATTCCCTGTCTTTCCTTTATATTCCACGGCTCTTGCCCAACTTGATTATCTTTGGAATCGAGGAATGCATACCAAATAACGTCACCTTGAATCTACAACACCTTGCTGCTCATTTCAAAATAGCATGTTGTATCATGGAATATATACCGAGAGCATGACTTCTTATTCCTGACTTCTTCCCTGTCCTGTGGTTTCCTTCGGGAAACAGACTTGCATTCCCCAGAAAGCCCCAGCCCCAGCGTCATATACTAAAACACTCGCTAATAATTTCAATGGGGGCTGGGATGTGATGCTCAGCAAAGCGTTGAATGCCTTCGGTTGAAAATGGAAATTTTCTTTTCGTCCCTGTTAAACAGAGACGGCTAGACCTGGCCTACCACTACTTCTGCGGTGAAAGGACGGAAGGAAGGAAATGGCATTATTTTTACTACACCAGAATATCATATATTAAGTGTTTTAACAAAGGATTTTGAGCTGAATGCATTACCATTGGGCCACATGAGAAACTAAACTTTAAGTTTAACAACCACTAGTAAAGATTAAAGGGTCAGGGTTGGATCTACCAGAATGGGATTACTACTAAATATAAGTTTTTTAACATTAATGATCTCTGTCGTCCATTTGTTTAGTATTTCTCTTTATATTAATTTCGAAACTAGTGAACGAAAATAATTTTATTATATTTGAGAACTATGAGCCAACAAATCATCATCTACCAGTCTTCGATATGCAGGACAATGAATTAGGAAGCATGCAAGTAAAACTTTATAAAATTGTAGGTTAGATTTGAGGTTTTCAAAATTATTAAAACCTCTCTGCTCTCTATGAGATAAAAAATGTTCCTTAATCGTACCACGATAATCTAGCAGCGATTGATTCTCATTCTCTACAACTAACTTTCATTGGTCATCTCGTATTTATAGGTAAAATTCTGTATAATAAATAAGA
Organism: Tomocerus nigrus; assembly: GCA_019776505.1. Classification (NCBI taxonomy): domain Eukaryota; kingdom Metazoa; phylum Arthropoda; class Collembola; order Entomobryomorpha; family Tomoceridae; genus Tomocerus; species Tomocerus nigrus. Next base: position 9,147 of record JABASI010002914.1, on the reverse strand, counting down.
CAATTTTCTAAAAGTTTGGATACGTAAAGCATGAGAATTACTTATAAAATCCTTGCAATTAGTTGAGGTGCACTTAAACATCTTAAAATCTGACAATGCAGTACCTATATGTCAGCTTTTGTGTAACCCATTACTATGTATGTAGTAGTTACGTGTGCGTTCTCCGAAGCACCATACGCAAACACACACTGGATTTCATTACAAACACATGTGTGTGCTATTGAGTAAGTGCTTTGTGTTCTTTTTAGCAGTATAAGGAAGTCTAGAGGACTAGGATTAAATGCATTTGATATGTCTCCAAGAAGAATGAAGTAAGACTCCAGCAGGGCTCTCTTAGCTCTTTAAATGCAAAATCGTGTCGCATGCATACATATGCGATTTTATTTTCTGGGAGGACGTAAATTTAACGAAGGCATGAAAGCAAGGTAGGTAGGTACGTATGTAATAGTGCGTCTACATGTACATGGTTTGGTAGGTAAATCGTTATAGCTCTCTGCATCAAGAATGTACGGAAGCAAGGTAATATTCTATAGCTATGTAAGGCATGTAGGTATGTAAACTAATCGCAAAGCACAAAGCGGTGTAGGTAGGCATTGAAATACATATCACGCAAAGTTTAATACCGTAATGTAAGAAATAGGTAAGTATGCGGATCTGTGTGATACTTAGCTAGGCTATGAACCACCTACATATTCAGTGCCTCTGTTTGGTTTAGATTTTGGCTGTAGAACTCTCAATTTAAAAAATCTCAGTAGCTCTCTGTATGCACGGGAGCCGACAAAGAAGCTTTTAAAGAAAGGGGATTTTCTTTTCCACAGAAATGCTGCAAGACTTGACTGTGCTTGGGAGAGAAAGGCAAAGAAAAGGCAGTGGAGCTTTTTTGCATAACCATTTCTTTGCCGTAGACGCTCCTTATTGCTTTATAGTGGTTATGTGAAAAGAAAAGGCGAAAATCGTGATATAAGCTGTAGCATATGACTTTTCGTGGAGATTGTATTGTCGTATTGTGTTTTCCGTGGGGCTATGTTGTGGATGGGATGAGCCAGTGGATTGCATTAGAGGAATGCACGTAAAAATATAGAGATGTAAACGGTCGGGAATTTTAAGTAGGCTGACAAAGTTAAAGCCAGCAGAAGAACAGCAATGAGACTATAATGTAACTTAAGCATTGAAAGAATTGTATTGTTGCGTGCATATGTGTAGTGTTGTTGTATCTCTGTGTACGGAGAGAGTGAGATTCAGCTTTCTGTGTGTACAGAAAGGATATATAGGCAGATTTTTATATGGGAAAGGTAGACGGTAGAGACGTTAGAGAAGCTTTGTGTATTGTGATGTGACTTTAGAGAGAGTGGAAATGATTCTGTGCTTCGCTCTTCCCTTTTCTCTGGCTCTAACCTCATGTTTACGAAATGAATCTCATGAATACAATATTCTGTATTCACATGGAGCACAAAACACAAGAGAGAACTACACCATTCTGTCTCAGTCAGTCAATTCCAAGTGACTATTCCACAGATTCATACTCAAGGATCACAATGGACTAGCCTTCTATATTTACGTTACACAAGTAAGCATCCCTTCCTATGCCATGCCCGGCAATTCACAACCAAAGCAAGACTTTTCATCCATTGTGTGTGTCTCTGACGGAAAATGTGCGTGGATGGAACTGTTTCACTCTAATGTAATGTAACTGATACCCTCTTCCTCAAAGTATTTGTAGGTAAGCACGTTTGTTACATTACATTTCCTTCCTTTCTCTGCAGTAGTAGACTGGGAATTGAAGTTTCGTGTGGAAACACAAAATCTGCATCTATCTTTGATGCGTGGTCTGGCATTCTCAAGTATCTACAATCACTTCCCTCCAACTACCGTATATCCTACATTGAATCCCCTTTTTCTATTTTTCAACTGGACTATACTTCTCTAATAAACGTTTGAATTAATACAAAATGTACTTTATAAAAGCCAACAATCTGCACAAATGTAACACAAAATTAATATTATGCTCGAATTAATAACTATGCGTAACTAAACCATAAAAACTCGATTCTTTTCGTGTCATCAGAAATCCAACTAAGTAAAATGACTAAATAGAAAATTTACGTTGCATGATCTATCCTATCCTACTCCTTTTCTACTTTAGCAACCTACTCCAGTAGGTAGTTGAACTCAACTCTCTGAATGACCGAACTGCGTACGTAATATAATAGATGGATATGTTTTTATCATTGTCCATTTACGAATTTGGGGGAAATCTGGACAGAGAGAGTGTGTGAGTGTGTGATGGGATGCAAAATGTAATGTAGGGAAGAGTAGACAGAGACACACATGGTCAGGCCAGGGCAGTTGAGTCAGAGAGAGAGAGCAGAGGACAGAAAGTCAATCTGAAATGCCATTGCATTGTGTTGCATAGGCTATGAGCTAAATGATCCGGGTAACTCGGTAATGGAGCGGGGGATCTCTGGATTTCATAGGATAGTAAATATATTGCATTCTTAGTAAATGGAGCGAGAGGGTCACTTTCACACACAAAACTCACTCTTTTCCTTCGTTTTGGCTCTGGCTCTCGTGCCTGACTATGACAACTACTCTGATTTGCAATGTGAATTGCTTTAGCCCTACTAACTCATCATCACAAAGTCATCATCATCATCGTAGACCTTGCCCTATGAGATTCCTTACATCTAACTTTAGGATATAGTGAACTGTCGCTATAAAATCTCTATTTCTGTTTTCACAAAACAATTGCTATGCAGAACTAAGAAGTATAATTGTATGCATTTAGTATAGATAGGACCATTTTGTATCTAGTGCATCCTATCTATCTTTATATCCTACCTGAAAATCTCCGGTTTGAAATATACATGTCTTTTTTTGATGATTTATTATATCAAGAAAATTGCTCAGCCTACATTCAGTCTGTTCTTTCACAAAGGACAACAATAGATGTTTTTGACTTGACTTGGTGATTGGGCAGCCTTTCCAAGAACACTTCATCTGCACTTTTTTAAGTGAAAAAAATAACAGTTGAATTAAAATATTGACACAGTGTAGAAGTTTTTTTTTCAGGCTAAGAAGATGTGTTTCAATTTCAATTAACATTATCACATGAGGAGGATAAAGTTTTTACTGCATGTACTTGTGGAAAGAAACTGAGAAAGGAGATTTTCTTTGTGAGTGAACAACTTCAGTGTAATAGAAAGAGTGGTCGTTTGTTTTACCTGTAATGGTAATGCAGAGCATGCTGGAAAATATATGCGTGGAAAATGCAAACCTCCAGGTATTAGAAATAATTCAGATATCTTCTGCATTTTAATGAAGAGACATTTTTCTGTAGTGAATTGTGTTTGTGTCAAAGGTATAGTTAATGTAAGCAATGCATGTAATATTGTGCTACTACATCACAGACAAGTTTCTGTGGTCTGTCTCGGTATTATGTAATGATGAAGAATGCAAAGTAGAAAGTGAATAAATAACAAACAAGGCTCTTTCTTTGTTTTGTGTGCCATGTTTAGCATTGTAGTAGTTAGAAAGTTTCTGTCAAGTTGAGTCAAAATCAACTCCCATTCCAACAATTCTTTTCCATGAAGTCAAAGGAACGACAAGTCATCTTTTCCAAGTAAGCATAAACTTGTTTTTGGAAATGAATATGAGTGTGTGTTACATAATAATAAGGAAAGAAGGGAATGAGACAAGACAAAGAAACTGCAACACCCCCAAGGCATATAAATTCGATCAACTTTCAGCATTAGACAACAAAGGAAGAAAACTATTCAGCTCCGACACTAGCAGACAGACGCACGTTTATTTAGAATACATTATAGTTACTCACAAATAGTAAATGATGTAATGCAATGCACCGTGTAGCCTAGTAAGTAATGTCATGTAATGTATCATGAAGAAAAGGAGGAAGAAATAATGTGGAAAGTATCGATCCTGAATCTCTCACGGGAAATGTCTCTTGCAAGACGACTTTCCTATTTTTCTCTCATTCTTTCTCTCTTTTGGGTGTCAGAAACCTGATGTAAGTCTGTCTTGAGTTTTGCAGGCAAAAATTTAATTTGGAGAAAAAAGGAAAATCAACCGCACACATCTCACATCAAACATGGCATTCGTTCATAACATCTCTTTCCTTTTACACATCGCATTACATTACTGCTAATAACACATCACATTGCATTAGCACTTCGTCTGGGATCTTTCATCCGTTTTTTGCTCCTTAGAAAATACATGTACGTTTTCTGATAGTGCTATGCCGGTGTAAATTGTATATACACAATGTCTTACCCTGATCTGCAATAGATTATATAAAATCGAAGAAAATATGCTTTGACATGTAAAAATGCTAATCATAATGAGATTCGTTTTGGAAAACTGCCCCCAAGAACACTTCTTGATCTAAATCCTTGTGTGTATTAACAAATTTTTGAAAGTTTTTCATAACCTACGCACAATGCCCATTTTAATGCACAGCCATTAAGATTACATAGACTTTATCTGGAATAATAAAGGCTAAATTGGACGCATAGTCAACTTTATGACTTATTGACAAGATGTGACTGGAATATTCAAAAAATGAATAGAAAATTGTTCGAGTAATAAAGGCATAATTCAAAATCCCACCACCACCATCGTAGTTTTATCGAGCTGTGCTGTGATAGCGTCAACTCCTCTCTATTGGAAAACATATCAACAGAATAAGAGTAGAAAGTGCAAAACGCACACAATACACTCATACCTGATTAGATTCAGCAAGCATAACCCATAAAAAGCAACCCTGACAAAATTTAACAGAGTCAGCCCAGTGCGTGCGATAATATAAAATACAGGAATATCTTACCCCTTCTCATCCAGCTTATTATATGCTATTTTATTTTATAGATTATCACCATCCCATAACATCATCATCTCATTCCATAGCTCAAACTCCTTTCAACTCTCCTCACCCCTTCGCCCAACTTTACGACATGAACACACTAATTTTCTGAAACTGTGAAGCCCAAGTCAATCTAATGGATTACATATTTCATCCTTTCTTTAGATCAATTCAGCCTGGCTCACTTCATTCTTTCCTTCTCTTCTACTATACTCTTATCTTATACTTTTTCAGTTTTACGGCCGTCACAGACTCCATTCCAATTTATTGTTAGTCAACGTCATCTCAGCTCCACTTCATCTCTCAACTACAAAGAAAACCACACGACGCAATCTAAGGTGATGTGCATGTATGAAACACACTTATCGAATGCTCACAAACATGTCTGCAAGTATTCTGCGTATATAGGTAAATACCTACTACTTATGTCAATAAGTATAAAGTCGAAATTTCGTCCGACACAAAATATAAATTGCATATTATTCAACATGACGTATTTATCGTTAACATTATGAAAATTAAAAATTTTGAGTTCATAACTTTATTAAGGACGTTTTCCATTACATATTATATCAATAAAGCTGAAGCTGAACACCTGAACACAAAGTGATCTGTGTGTAGCATCATATCAATTAAAATGTATTTAATAAATAAATACGAATGGATGAGTAGTTAAGCATTGATTTATAGATGGCAAATAATTATGTGTTTGTGTTGAGTTTCTGTTTTGTTCGTATTTTATGATGTGACTCGGGCCAACTTGATGATATGGAAGGAAGAGAAGGTTCTCTTTTGTTATTTCCTCCTGCTTTCCACTTTTCTCTCCTTTCTAATAAATGTAAGTGCAATTTTAGCACTCTGCCCGCTTCACTAACTTAAGTACAGTAATGATCATGCACGCTCTCTTTCTCACAAACTACACCATACATTACTACATTACATAACTTAAGCTAAGGGGAAGCAGTGTGCTATATCATCTGATATTATTATAAGGCAGAGCTAAACAATAATGTAGTGAGCTGTAGTGTAACTGTAGAGTATTTTGTGTGAGAGAGAGAAGAGGCAGATTTAAGCAACGACTTTGACTTTGACTAGGGTTAGGTTAGGATTTTCCTCTTCTATTTATGTGTCATAGCGGAATATTATAGATCCATATATTTAGAGTGCTAGCGACACGACACACACACACACGACACGAGAGAGAGAGAGAGAGATGTGCCAGCCCGGGCTTAAGTCTCCTCTCATCTAAAATTCTCCCTAACTTCAATTTCGTCTCTCCTCAGCTCGCATCGGCAGCCAAACGAAAGGCATTCAAAGTAGATGACATTTATTCGCAAATTTTTACGAGCCATAAAAAATTTTGCTAAAATCTGATGGGAGATTTCCTATTACTTCTTCCACTTGGTTCAACATACACAACATGACACGCCACATGAACTACTCTACCTAATAGCCAGTCTTCCTTTGCATTTCCCATCCTCTCCTGTCATGACGTTGCCTCGTCGTCATTTCGTCTCTTATTATGATTGCATCGCCTTGCCATTTTCTACATTTTACTGTAGCTAACAAACCCCGCATCGTAGTAATCGTAACATTATCCGTATACCGTAACCTTAAATGTATCCACTACTCTCCCTGCTATTCTTTTCCGCAGTAGTTATCTCAAAATCTGAACTTTTCATCCTATCATCATCCTCAGCCGCTCCACACACAATCATATACATATTTAACTACGCTAACTTGCTCTGCCTTCGTTTCTAGTAGACTAAATACAAGTGTATCTGAAAAACCTAAAGTTATCTTTAACAGAACTTGGAAATAAATGCTCTTGCATGAATGAAGCTTAAAACTTCCGGGAAACTCTCATAAATGTATTCCGTCTGTCCAAAATTTATACACAAGGACTTTTACCATTCAGCTTCACAAGTTTGCGTAAAAATTGCAAGTTAAGAGGAAAAGCATGACGTACAGCGATTACATTGCCCAACAATAAAGATAATGCAAATGTTACAATAAACCAGAGCAATTGCGGAAATGGTACACAGAAATACATTATCTATGTCGTCCCCGCCATCCTCTACACCAATACCTTGCGGAGAAATTAAAACAGGCACGCATTCGTAAAATATTGCCAAGTGGAAAGAAACCTACCACCGTGAAACCGATAATATCAAGAAAAGATGTCTACGAAATATCGGGTTTTATTGAGGATAATAATATTATGACAAAGGACAGAGCACAATTTGGATTTTAGCAAAATATTTTATATTTTCAGTAGGTGTAGTATATAAGGTAGAAGTATTCTTCAAACTTGAGATATTATTCATTGGAGTAGTAACTGCTCCATGAAATGTACCTTAAGCAATATTTCAGAGTTTTGGGGATCACAATCATGAACTTTGTAAGCGTAGAGATCATTTTATGCTCGAATCCTAGTGTCATAAGTTTGCAGCTGGAAGAGTAGGTATGCATAGAAATAGTAATGATGTGAAATAAACTCTTTCTTTTCATGCCATCAAATGATGAGTCAAGTTAAGGATGTCTATTAAACTTTTTCCATAAAACTGTTAGAATATGGCGTAAGTACCGTAAAAATTGCCCTTTTCCTTTCAGTTGTAACTTGTGATTGTGACACAATTTATTCCTTTAGCTAGGGCATGTACCAGCAAAATGGTGAAGGGAATATACTTCAATGCATATAAGAAGAAAGTTGGAATCCAATAAACGTTGATTTCGTTTTTATCGGTGCGTGCATTAAAAATGTATCATTAAAGCATTTTTATTGATCATAGTTTGCTAAATTCCAACGAAAAACATCACTATCAGTCATGACCCGAAAATATGCATTTAAGCATGATACTAGGTTATGCTTTATTTATATCCAAACCCATGCAAATTCAAAGACTGGGTTTAATTTCACTTGTTAAATGCCTGTATGGAAATATAGGAAACTACATTTTATTTTCAGTGAACTGAAGTTAATAGATATTTTGCAACTTCCGTCTTGGTTTACGTACTACATGATATTGTGATTTGGAATGTTAAGAATAAATATTGAATAGAAGAATGTGCGAATCTTTATGTTCGAACTGCGAATTGGATTTTTACAATGTGAATCATTGCCAAATAACCGTACTTACAATATTACACACAATACACTCGTTCATTCATGGCTCATATCTTCCTGAGACGATATATCTTTCCTTGACAGAGAAATACTAATAAAGAAGTCAATGGATTACTGTTCCGAACTCCAAACTTTCATTTTCATATGTACTGGACAAGAGCCAAAGAAAGCCGAAGATCCCTTCCAAAAAAGCTACCATTAATTTTTTCTAATAGAAACATTTCATTCTCCAAGTTGTTAATGTTGCTGTTGATAGAAAATTAATTTTAAAGTTGTAAGCATACAAGCTACTTTTAGTGTGTAGGTGCTCATATTTTCGCCAAGGAAAAGATAGACGCATTTTCTATTACGGATTGAAGCGTAATGATAAAGTTTAACTGAAAATCTCAACTCTGTTCTATGTAGCTCCCAATCAGTGAGTAGCACTGCGTTTTAAGATAACTTTTTGAGTGTCTGTTTATCCAACTGTCTCTGTAAATAGTGGAGGACTGTGTCGTCCATGTCAAAGTGAATTTCTATTTGGAATTGCCAAGATATACTTATCGTAAAAGATTGTCACCCCAAGTTGCAAAGTAATCACTCAAGTGAGCAGAGCGTAGAACTCACCTTTCCCAAGGGAGAATCCGATGCCCGTCCAAGTTTCCGAGAGAGCACAGGTGGGATGGGCGCGCTCCATTTTTTCAATGTCGAGGCAAAATCCCCTCGATTATTGTGATGATTCTGACTGTGAGGTTTTCTTGCTGGAGAGCTCATTTTAATCGTCCTTTCAATATATTCTGCGGAAAGTTTATTGAAAAATGGCTGCACAGGAGTTCTGAAATTAGAAGAGATAAACATTTCATTAGTATATTGATCTTTGTGATAATAAAAAATCAGTATTCACTTAATGATATTTAGCACACATCCCAAAGAGTTTCAAAGCGTTCCGAATATATAATTCATACCTAGTGAGGATTTCTATTTTAGAACCTAATACTTTATCCTTACTTCCCTATGACTTTTACCCCTAGTAGTAGATACACACATTATGTTACGTGCTACAATGTATTAAGCAAACTATAAAATGTGTACTTAAAGGAAAATACGATATCACTTGCACAACTTAAATACAGATAGTAAGTAGTCCCCACACTTGAAAGAAGTA
>JABASI010002913.1:0-18007 GCA_019776505.1 Tomocerus nigrus | reverse complement strand
ACATTTGAGTGATGCACTGTGCATGATACAGAACTATACATTTTGTGGTTTAACATTATCTATATTAAATTCGGAACACATGTAATAGAATGAATCTACACATTTTCTACAGGCTAGTCACAAATATCCACTCTCTTACTTAACAAGAATCTTTATAGGAATTGCGTTTTTATGTATTAGAATATCCACTACGCAGAAAACAATGTGAAAAAGATCTTGTAGTAGCTTCAAAAGTTGCTTATGGTTATTTCACATGATTTCCACTGCTTTGGAAGTCATAAGCGTAATCTGCTTACCATATTGCCATTATTATGTATAGTAAACGCGTCTCCACTGGTTTATTTCATTTTACACTTCGTTGCGTTCAAGCTGGATCATAATTTTGTAGAGCATAAAAAAGGGTTGTCCTATCTTTCTTGTTCGTACTTGCATATAATATACTTTCGCAAATAACTCTAATACCTTCATTAAAAGAGTCTGTACAAGTTTACAAGAGACCGTTGATTTTAAAGACAAAATCGCGTGTACACTCAATGTCTCAATATTGTAGCATCCATGTTTCGTTCAACTGGAGTTTTTTCCCAAGCAAGGGCTATTCATTACACAAGTACATTCAATGTCAAGAGCATTGACGCAGAAAGACCAAGAACCTATTTACGACTACGCAATTTTGAGGACATGCCTCCATAAACTATATCTGGAACAATCTCTCGTTGATCTAAATACATCTTAGCTTTACATCTACTATTTATGGAGATGGAGCACTAATACATTTTCTACGATGCAAAATCACTACGATAGCCAACTTCAGAGGTACCTACTCTTTGCAAATGGCATCAGCAATAATTACGCAAGGAATATAATTTGAAGTACAATTATTGTGTACACACGGTGTAAAAAAGTGCACAATGTGAGCTATTGTAATTTTACACTTTTTCACAAAACAGGGTTGCTTAAACTGTTGCTCAATTTTTGTCCGTCAATACAGTTGGCTGATGTAAAAGGAGACAGATTGAAACTCTATTGAAGCATTTTTGAGTATTTCTGTAAGAGTGAGCATGACCGCTAATATTTACTATTGCTCTTCCATTCATTATAGGATGTTCACTTACAGTCGACACGTGACTGTGACTGAACTGAGCTATATATGACACATGAAACTAGGAAATTGTGTTTAAAACTTCGTTGAAACGAAAGATCTAACCAAAAACTCATTATTTGTAAAGTAAATAGTAAGAAAGTGCAAACGATGCATTTCTCTTTTTAGTGCAAAGCTTTCAGCGTAAAAGTTGCATGTGGCTATAAAAATGCAATGTTGGGATGAGTGAGCGGATAATGCCTATTCTTACACCCATGTTAAATGTACATACATCAACGTAGTAAATGTCAAAGAGATTCCAACTTTGGTTATGTTGGGCTGTTACGTAAAAATAATATATAAAAGAGGAGTTAAAGTGGCGAGAGAAGTGAAGTCGGAAGATGCAAGGATGCAAGATGCAACTTTTACTTTCTTGAAAGATATTTGGGTGGCCTGGCGTTGCCTTGTGTGTCTTTGACTTAGTCTGAGGCTGTCTAATGTAGAGGAAAGACAGGAGTCGTCAATCTGATTGAAAATTTACAGCATTGCAGTGTATTGAAGTAGTGAGTGTTATAATGTGTGCGCATCTTGTTCTAATAAGCGTGTTACGACACTAAGCTGGTAACAGTCAAGTTATACCAGTTTCTTTCGTCTTCACTCAGAGATTATGCTAGTTCACATGGATAGTTTTAACTTAATCTTACTTAAGTGTGTCACTAGTAGTGAATGCATTGGGGAATGTGTGTATTACAGGCATATAGATGTATATAAGTTCCTTTAAGTCATTTCAACCAGTTAAATATGCGCATCCACCCGAGTGTTCTATTTATTTAAATTCAATGCACATAAAGATATATCCACAATTGTCAATGCAACCTTCTACAAGCATAAATATCATCTTATCAGTGTAAATCCTAATAGGTATAATGCAAAGCGATGCTCTTAGGTAAGTAAGATAGGTAATCTAATTTAGATTTTAGTTCGAGTCTGCAGTTACAAGGGAATAACGATACTTAATGCATATCTATCTATGTGTGGAGCAGGAAGGAACTATACTTAGCTAATAGCAAGAAGTTAAACGCGACTCCAACTCGCTACCACTTATTTGCATCTTGGCAATGACAACAAATCCCAGTTGTATTATGTTTTCTTTCAGTCTAATTTCCTTTCCTTCCATTCCCAAGCTGTTTTCCTTTCAACTTTATTATCTAGGTCCACACCAAGTTTCGCTCCGCTGCCTTCAAATCGAAACCAACTCGACTAAAGCAGTTTCCTTCCACTTCCTCCCATCCCGCTCCAAATAGATATTCTTATTAGTAAATAACAAGACGACAAAAGCAATACCTATTCTGGGACAACGAACGCGCTCTAATTTACCTAAACTGACAAAGTTAAGCAAAATTATCTTATTTCATCGAATAATAAAATGACAAATTCACTTTCATTTTCACTTTCCGTTACATAAAATCATTCCTGAACATCAACGGATGAAGCATGCATTTCCTATTATCACACCTCAGAATTCATCCAGCCAATTTTTGACTTTTAAAATATATATGTTAATATAATTAAATTTCAATTACAAGAACATGCTCATGAACGCGATTTGATATTGTATACATACCTGCAAAAATAACATCATTTAATATTTTCTGATTTAAAATTGATATCGATCGCTATCTAGCACTCAAAATATGTTTGGAGTAAGCAGAAGTAATTTCTAGCTATGAATTGGCTCTGATCTTTCATCTATATGTAAGTAATTTCTAAATTGAGTTTGAGATATTATAATAGTTAGTAAGGATTGTGTAATATGTTTGTTGCGGATGGGAGAGAGAATGGAATTGTGCCTAGCTTCCAATTACGGACATTGGAGTTAAGTTGGATGAAATCCAAGCAAACCAACAGTCCGTAACACGGAATGGGCGCAACGAAATAAATTCATTTCAAAATTGGTCATGATGTCCCAAGATAAAATGAATTGCTTTCAATGTTCTCCTCAGCACTCATTTCATATCCTAAAGAACTTGTTTTGCACTTGAAAGTAATGGAAAGATCCCAACTAGTCGAAACTGGGTGGGAGCATCTCTTTCTCTTCACTTGTCTTCTTCTTGTGTGCCTCCTGCATTCAGAAAAGTTTACAGTAGTCAAACGTCAACTCACTCTCGGAAACAACAAAGATGTATGAACGTATAAACTCAAGTTAAAATCTACTTTTCCTATTTCAGAGAGTGAAAGGAGAAAAAAGAAGGAGTTGCAATTCCACTTGGTGTAATGCAATGCTCTTCCTTTGTGACTTGTCAGGAGTGAGGATGCATTCCTACACATTTCTGCCCTATGAGTTGCCTGGCATATTTTTTAATCGAACAAATGCTTTGGCATTCTTCTTATGAATTAAAAGAGTGTCGTGCCTCTTCTTTTCTCTCCACTCATCCGTCCCATTTTAAATATAGGAAGAAAACGACGTGCGAAACGCATCCTTAAATCTTTCGTATATCCTCACTCATGGAGAGTTGAAGGCATTTTGTTTGTGCTACTCTTCCTATTCAAAGGTGATTTTGTAAAAAAAAAACTCAGTCTTAGAGCTGAAAGAAGCAGTCAAGTCAAAATGACACATTGGTAACACATAGGCAGTTTTAAGAATGAGTTTTAAACGAAAGTTGTCGAGTTAATGGAGACTTTAAGCGAATTCTAGTAGCATCTCTCAATAAGCTTACACTCTCTCACTTAACTTTGCTCTATGAAGATATCCGACCAATTTTACTCTACACTATACTGTGTCTAAAGTACGTGTAGGTAGTTTGGTATTTGTTTTAGTAGGATATTAGGCAGAAGAAAATGGAGTTTAAGCAGATCTTCTGGCTTTTGCTACCAAATAGGTTGAAAATCTAATGCAACGTCGCTAGCCAGCATACAGATACTATTCCCAACAGTATGTACTTGTATGCACTTCCATTTCATTTCCTTCTATTACATCAGCATATTGGGGAATAATAATAGCCTCCACGTGCCTTTGTTTATGAGTCTCCATAAATTTTACGTTTGCTCTTCGTAGGTAAGAAAAAAATTTGGCTGTGCTCTTTTTCTTTACATCGAAGAATGGAGTTTGTGAGTCAGTTAAATTCACTTTTCATCTTTACAACATAGTTTCATCTGCATTTCACTCGAGCTTTTTACTATTATGGACTGTTTCTTTACTGATTAGCCTATTAGCATTATATATTCAATAGGAAACTGTTAGTACTTACTTATAGACAATAATAATATAGAGCAGTACATAATAATAATATTAAATTGCAAAGGTTCCTGTATAGTATAGAAAGTGAACATTTAGACATCTTACAGTCAACTAGAGTAAAGTTCGTTTACTTTTACTGTCTTTTTCGCTATCTGCTTCTCATTTGTATCACTGTAGCTAACGAGTAGGTACATTTATAACCTCACTGTTACCGGTACACACACACACACACACAAGTCATTATAATAGTTAAACTTTAAACTTCCAATGTAGAACGGATGTTGGAAAACTTTGTCAAAAATTATCCCAAATGTTTATTTACCTTGAGCAAAGTGTTAATGAACTCTTAAGATGTACAGTACATGTACGGAAAATGCGTACATGCGTCTTCTCCATCTTTTTAGACTTCATTATATTATGCTACTATGCCAATCTCTCTCTTTCATCTTCCCTTACGCACTATTTCACAGTGTAACGCAATGTATCTGCAGTTTGCAGAAGGACAGTTCACACTACACATTAGTACAAGTGCTAAAGTCAACAGAGTTGACTGAAGTTTTGGCTAGATGAGTCAAGCAATAACATCCTCCGCTCTATCGTGCTAAAACTCTTGCTAAATCTTATTATACCATACATTACAGCTAAGAACAAGTGTACGCAGGTTCTTTACGGACATTTTTTTATACTTTCACCATTGTGGTGAATATGTACACACCATGATATCTGTCTATCCACTCTCGTTGAAAAAGGGTATCTGTCATGTATGCAAAGTAAAAGATGACACGTAAATAAAGTATTTACTTAACTATTACATAATCTTTTGAGCATCTAGTACTATTCTAATCCACTTACTCAAATCTTGTGCAGATAGATATCTATATTCATAAAAAGACATTATTATTATAATTAGGTAGCTTACTGCATGGATATAAGAATGCCGTATGGTATTATTATGCTGAGCAACAAGAATGCTAATACAGAGAGACTTGACTTTGTGACCATGCCAGATTCCCGGAAGCAACCTACCTGCAAATTCCTCCAAGCTCCGTTTCATTTAACACTACGTTCACATAACATCTGCCTCCATCCACTACTGTACACACAAATATTTAAATAGCTACACGCATATCCTTCAGTTTACAATGTTAGTATGTAGATAAGATAAGATAGAGAACTGACAAGACTTTATAGTTCCAATAACGAATAACGACTCACACGTTTCCATCTAACTATATGAATATTTATGCTGCCATTATGACATGGCAGATCTCCATTCATGCTACAGCACACTAAAGTAGTTCATCGCACTGTGACCAATGCATGGAATCCAATTCAAGGCACAACACGCACACACTGCAAAATCTACCGAGATGCAAACACATCTGGAAGAACCACCTCCGATTCTGAAACAGGAAGGAATTAATCTTTCCACAATTTAAATCAGGGCAATAAACCTTCCGAAAGAAATCAGTTCCAAAACCAACGCCAAATCAGAAAATAATAAATCCAATAAAATTTTGTTTCTAGAGATGTTTTCAGGTCACGAATTACAGTGTAACTCCTCGGTGATTTTCTTCAAGAAAAATTCCAAATTCCAGGCACACGTATTTAAATGTATTTACATAATGTCTTTACTAGCAGCTAGAAAACTTAATAGTACATCTGTAAACTTTTTGTTAACAATAACCACAAAACGTAAGCATCAAATAAGATTATGTAAACAATAAGATGCACTGCAGAACATTTCAGTCAAGATAAGAAAAAATCCTCAGCTACTTTTTAATGTGATGTCACATAGACAATAATGTAAATATAAACTTTCACAAAATATTGAAAAAGAAAGAGAGCAAAACGCAATTTCAACGAAGTCATCACAAGCAAATTATGGTAGATTTATATTCTCAAAGTGCATATTCACGATTCTGACAAATCTGTCTTTTATGTTTCACGCTACTATTATGGAGTATGTCATGCCACTACATTGCTTTACATTGTTCATTGTTCTATGCTGTTAGTAATGGGCAAGAAATTGCACACAAAGACTCTCGTATAAGCAGTCTGAAAATTCATGGCCCGATTATTTTCAATATTACTACAGGAAATGAAAGTACCATGGATGCATCTGTTCATTATACTTCAATATCTATAAACGCAGCACACTGTCCTAAAGATCGAAACCAAAAGCCATTATTATTGCCTATATAAATATCAAAATTACATTCCACGACCGAATTAGATAGCAATGAATCTTCCATGCACAACACGTTGGAAATCTATTTCTTATTTGGTGATGGTGATAGGAATCATAACACTTGATATCATGCAGTAATATGCTATTTGATCTCTCTATTGGAGTCATTGGAGGATGAATATGAAACAGACATTACTATAATGAATTATTATGACTCTGATATGTAAAAACAGGAAAGCATCCTAAATCAGTTGAGAAAATTGCAAAAACTATAATATTTTATTATGCTAACACTTGAGAAAATTAGTAATGTATGATATCCAAACTGGAAAACGCTGCCTCCGTCGAAGACATAGCCAAATATGCGCATTCAGTTATTGGTATATCTTTGGTGCAGTGAGCTTACCTGATACCACAAAGAATTACAAGATTAATATATGGATGCATGTGCCATTTCTGAACGCTTAATATTAGAATAAGAGAAGCACTTATGTTTGTCTGTCACACAGAAAGTGATCCAGAGACAGGAGTTCTCTTCACGCAACTATTAGAACGTCATACGTCAATCAAGTGTAATCCATTGGGTTAGATTGCACACTAGACATAACATGAATCTTATAGCATGTTGAATTGTTTTGTAATCCGTGCATGGGATACCAAAATAACATTGTGCATGTATTTAAGCATACTGCTAAGTGCTACATGTGAGAGTGTTTTATGTTCTATGAAATGGCAAGTGAGTAAGTAGATTTAAATGCAATGAATCTTCAGTCATGTAAGTCCAAGTGTAGTAGTTAAAGTTGATGGTAGATGTAACAAGCTGAACCCATCCCACACCAAATAATAATAATAATAAGGACCGTAACCGTATGTAGTTGATATAAAAACAAGAGCTACAAAAAGAGAGGCTTCACTTCAACCAAATCTCATGTAATAATGTCAAGAATGACGATGATGAGAAAGCCTGTTGATTGTTCAGCTCAATCGATTCGAAGCCTACTCTTGTATCTCTTAGATCGAAATGTCAAGTACCACATAATATTATACGTATCTACAATACAGATACTTCGGTACCTATATATGAAATAGCCACTGATTTTGGCGAAGGGTGGAGACGGATGTGCCAAAACACTAACACTTTCAGACATGACAGACATTATGACTCTACGAATAAATGTGAGTAGGATATTATATTATCTCACGTATTTGTACCTTTTGATGACGAGCTGATCCTTTCTATGCATAATTTATAACTTTTCATTAACAGAAGGCAGTTTAAAAAATGGAACATCGCAATATAAAAGTTGATACTGGGGCAATAAACAACTACTGCTTTTGTAATAATTGTCCGTGTCAATTATAATTCCAAATGTTTGCAGAGAAATTGAAGAAAATTCTAATTACTGATGTTTTATAGAAAACCGACTTAATGCCACTTTGTCAAATTAGATGTGCAAATTAATACACATTATAACAGACAGATATAGATAGAACTCAAGTTTGTTATTGCATCTACGAATTGTAAAAATCTGAAATGATATTATAGGGGTTGTCAATTGAATCTTCAGTCTTTTATGTAATTTTACTTATTAGACACAAAGTTTTAAGTGACAACAATACTAAATAATTTTCCTAAAGGGTAATAGTACAACGGCTAAGAAGTGTTTGTGAATTACAATTTAGTGTTCACATGACTGCAACGCTTTTAGCCTTGTGGCTCTGTTAATTTGCAATAAACGAAATTCATTGACAATTAGATTATCACTTCCACATGCCTGTATAATATAAATAGCAGTCTCCAGTTTATTTCAATGAAGCACAATAGAGAAGATAATTGAAAAAATGCAATTTGCAGCAGATTCGGTAGTTATCAGTAAGCTCGATGCCAAAAGTTCACTTAAAAAGTAAACAATGCAAGCTGGAACAAGGTTTCTAGCTTATTAAATTAATGACATTGATCCTAAAGGCAGATTATTATAAGTAAATGTGATTATGAAATGGGGTTACATAATTTGTGTGAACATTATCCATGCAGACTCTGTTGACACTGTATCTGTATCATTTTAGACTCATTAGTATACTAAACTACGAAAAATTAGATTATAATATATTGACTACTACTTTTGTAGATTGACATTGGAGATGTCAACAGAGAGGCGTCATGTTTACCTTATGACCTGAAAATGAACATTATATAGAGCCACGAAACTCGCTCAGCTCAACAGAATTCATTTTTGTCAAAGATGAGTAAGGACGGAAGACTGCTTAAATGCAAACAAAAAGTGTCTTCTTTTGATAGTGCCGCCAGCTTTGATAAACAGAGAAAGAATTTTTATGGTCCACTTCTCTAACCATGTCGAGGACAACATCGTAGCCATAATGTGCAAACATAACCTCTCATTAGTGTCATTAGTGCAAACTACTACGTAATATTTGCATAGGCCGGAGGAATTAAGTCATTAACAATTAGGTAGCTACGTCCTAAAACGCGAATGCAAATTTTGACCTACGTGAAATTGTAATGATAAACAATTTTGCTCCTCATAAGCACGAAATGCGATAATTTATATAGGGAAGTCTAGTGATGGCACGCAAATTGCAATTATCCAAACTGCAAGTAAGTTCCTAAGCTTTTTAGTAGCTCTTGGATATTCACTTATTGTCTCGCTATATGATTTTTTCATTTTTCTGAGTTAATCGTAAGGTTTAAGTTAATCTGCTCACTTACTTAAGAGTAATCGTGCGTTCGTGCACTTAGCAATGGTGAATGTATTAGCTACAGTTGTAATCTATGTTTCTTATCTATAATCCCCTTAAAGTGAAAAGCCAATAAATTAGGCGATTTACATTCATCGTTTTTTAGTCCGCATTTCTAATGCCATTCGACTCCGAATTTATTTGCTGATGTGATCATCGTAGTGAGTGCCAACTGTGATTCAATTTATTATCTGGGGAGATCGTAAAAAGACCGAATATTTGTTAAAATCAGGTTAGAGCAACACTATATATTGCATTAAACAGTCCATTGTGACAACGTGGCAAAACACTACAGTCTTTCTACAGAAACAAATAAAATCAAATGACTATATACGAAAGTGGATTCTTTTGTCAGACTCCTGCCTTTTCCTTTACGTCCCACTTACACATAAAAGAAGTATATATTGCCGTATTCCTTTGCCTTAGCATCAACAACATAAAAATGAGATGTACAGGGTAACAAGTAACTTTGAAAGAACCAAATTCAATTTCCTTGTTAAGGTATTCGGTAAAAATATGCGGCAACCCCCGCAGTGAATCCAACTGAACTTCTCTAATCCAGTTTTTCGCAGTCCTACAGGAAATGACTTTTTCAAACAAAAAATTTACGCATTCGGCTTTCATCTGTCGACTGCGTATACATTCTCTATACTACTATCTTCGCATCTATGCACACTTTACCTCTACTAGCCATTCTTAATATATTAAAAAAATACACGTACACTTTTATATGCCGTTCCATTTACTGTCCATAGATTTTTATTCATTTCCCCCTGCCTATACTAAATCTTATGCGTAGCTATTTCAAAAGCATATACCTAGGCACACAATTTATACTAACAACCGCCTCCATTGTATTATCAGCATGTGTGACATGTCTCTATATCCGAAATATACTTTTATATTTATACTTTAGTATGTAGCTATAAGCAAAAGATTTAAAAAACTATTTCTACGTACCTACACAAGCATAGTACGTAGGACAGCACGGAAATTACTTTCTTCCTCTCGGTACGCAAAAATGAAAAATAATTTCTTTCTCTCATGCTTCTCTACGTAATGTACATTTATTAGTATGCGAGCAAAAGTTTTCTGCATTTGTTTCTCCTTTGCAAAAAACAGTTTCCTATTCTTTGTTTCGGTTGATAGCTCGAAATGAATCGTCTTGTCCTTAGATTCTCATGTATAGATCCTATCTGTAGTAGCAAGGAATAAATAGTTTGCGTAGTCCAACGATTTTTTTCTCTGTCAATAGATAATAAATGGGGAGTGTAAAAGCAATGGTCAGGCAATTAGTATCCGGTTGCAAAGAGCTAGTTCACTGGAGTAGAATGAAGTTGATGGTGATACATGTAAACGTAGTGGTACCTAACTGCAAGTTGTTTTTTTCCTGTTCAAGGAACAGAAATACATATATAAATTGATAGTTGTTGCTACAAAGTAGGAACAAACGAGCCTTCAAAGCCGATAACAAGACTTTCTGAAAGTCAGAGTTGAAAAGTAAGATTTCAGCAAGTGACATTTATTAGTTTCAGTCAATCTTTGTAACTGACATATGTCAGCAATTTATGTTCATCCCATATCAGAGGGGCCATTAAGTAATGTCGTGCAACTGGAATGAATCACTGGACTACTATATATGAGTATTTAGATGAATTCATCCCTCCTTTTCTTGCAAGTTGATACGGAACGAGGAGAGACTGAGAGGGAATCTGTGAAAGAACATGCTCATCCTTCAACTCTTTCTTAACAGATGAAATTAAAGAGACTAACAAGCCGAATCTGGATCATAGACTTGTAAACTAAAAGGCTTAAAGAGCTAGAGCGAGCTGAAACAATAATTCAAATTTAAAATTCACCACGAAACTTGGGGAAGAGAGAGGACAAGACAACAGAACTAATCTGGACCGAGCCCAAGCCTTTGGCAAAATTAAACAATCCCATTTGTTCAACTCTTTTGTCCGTTTCTCTTCCTCTCTCTCCGTCTCTCTGTCTCTAGCTTTGATTTTACCATCTAACTTTCAACTTTGACTGATCTCTGCCCTGTCTTGTCTTGTCCCACAAAGACAAATGAAACCGCATCACCATTGATTTGCATTTCCACTATTTTCAGTCTCGCCCCATTAAGTATTCTACTGATGTAACTTCTCCGCTCCATGTCAGCAGCATTTTTTTTACTCCAGAGCCCCACAGTCGGATATTTACAAAAAATACACGTGATTGCATGTATTACATAGAATTTTTTAACACAAATATCATTTACGACCTGGTTTTAACCGTATAATCGATGAAATACAAGCCATAAAGGATATACTTAATACTATAACCACAAAGTAATTATACTGAGGTCATATTCATAATATTATAATATACTTCCGTTTTACTATTTAATAGCTGTATACATATTTACCTCTGAACTTTATTTTCGTGCGTGTTGCACCTGCATTGAAAAGTTTATTGGAAAAGTTAAAAAGGGAACCCGAAATCCAATGTAACTCCTTCCAAATGTATTAGTATAGAGTGTAATAGGGACTGTATGTAGGATGTAGGTAACAGGGAAATTCTGTCAATGCCTCTAGTCAACGAATTGTCAAATCTCCTTAACGAGAAAATGGCATTTAAGGAAAAGAGGGTTTTATTTCCGTTGTGAATCACAACAGTTAGAGTCAAATGCATATGTAAATGTATTTGAAAACAGAGAGGTAATAGGGATATTAGAGTGTTGTGCAGCACATACTGATTAGTTAGTTGTTTTCTTACTTAATATGTGTAGCGTTGGTTTGTTCGCATATGAATGGATAATAGAAAGCAGCAGTGCAGTAGGTAGAAAATTTCAGATACCTAGTTACTTTAGCCAGCGGAACATTTCATTTGAATTTGGAACAAGGAAAGAGTGGAAATGTGAAACTGAAAGCATTTCATAGTCACTTTAGCCATTAGTAGATTCCACGCTATTTCTCACATCACATGCACAACACAACATTTACTTACTTAGGACATGAAAAAAGGAGAAAATCAGTCAACTGAAGTCAAAGGGCTCTTCTTTACGTTTGTTTAAGGCTAAAAACACAGCATATCCTTCCACAACCGGCTAAGATAATGAGGATTGACTGGAATTCCGAAAAATTCTCAATACAGAGATGTACGTTTTACATACTCGTACGTAGTAGCTACTCTCCTATTTTATTTTCTGCTTGAAAACTTAACTTATCTACTTATTACTAGGTAGCTACAACTATTTATACAAAACATGTATCAGTGACTTTCTGTGTTCAAAGCAAAGATAGTAAAAGTGTTCCGCATGCTCTCCCTCCCTCCCCCTTTTTCCTTACATTAAACATTCTATGTACTCTCTGTGTATGTAGAAAAGTAAAAAGAATCAGAAACATTATTGCTTGCTTTCATCTTAATACTTACAAGCACGTTAGCTAAGAACATTAGAGTCTTTTTAGAGAAGAATTGAAATAAAAAACGTAGCTATCTCTCCATGTACTGTGTCGAATAGTTAAACAAAGTAAAGTTAAAGTTAGTAGCAAAGGTTAAGGCGGGCCATTCTTTTTCTCCCGTATTTAGACTTCTCCTTTCCACCAGTCAATTCAGTTTCGACTCATTTGTCGTCAGCCTCCTCTAGTCTAACAAAGTACCAAACCATTCCATTACCACCAAAAAATACTTATACAAGCAAACTATCAGCTAGCTACTAAGCTACCCGTATTTTTTATTTTTAAATACATCCTAGTAGCTTCTGCTTTACACTCTCTGTGTATATTTATACTTTTGTATGTAAATAGAGACTACACCTTAGATACATATCCTGTATAACTACATTCTATGCATTCTCCCTGCTCACCCTCATCTCATTTCTTTCTCATTTCATCAGCCCCTTAAAACAAAACAAAACTTTCATTAGAATAACTTCACCCACACAGAGTCGACTTTTCAGGACACACAGAACCGCATAATGAACAATAAATTGGTGGAGGGTTGCTTTAGAATGCAAATGGGAATCATGTTCCGCATCTTTTATCGCACCTAATGAGACTGAATTACTTCGAGTTTCATGCCTAGTCAGAGAGTTTTCGTTCAGATTAAAAAACCGTGTCTTATTCTCTTATTGCACTGCATTCTAATTTCTAATCTAAGCTCTATTTTTCTGTGTAAGGCTAAAATTCTATAATATGCTAAGTGATAATGTCTTCATAATACAAAGTGCTACATATAATAATATGTACATTCACGTAATTGTAATCTATGAAGGAATCATTGTCTGGTCAGTGCTCTGTTATTATTGCATCACCCGTAGCATTGTACCCAAAAAAAGTAACNATAATATGTACATTCACGTAATTGTAATCTATGAAGGAATCATTGTCTGGTCAGTGCTCTGTTATTATTGCATCACCCGTAGCATTGTACCCAAAAAAAGTAACGAAGGAAGTGCATTACTACAATGACCTTTCGAAGCCACCGCCTCTTCTGGTTTCGATTCAATTACTATTTTATAGCACACAATTGAATAGATATATAAGATGCCTAACTATTATCTACTTGAATAGTCTAATGCAAATGTAATCAATTCTTTATGGACAGGGGCTGACTAGACATGGATACATTCTCAGTGGAATCTTTATTAGCACCCCACTGTTTTATGTCTCCACGACCAATCATTATAATCAGACTTGCAATATCCTCTTTCATCGTTAGCTAACACAAGCAGAACAGACATAGTATAAATATCTAATCCCACTTAAGATGTGTGCACCTAATAAAATTAAAGCAAGAAGCATATAAGTGTAAGGATGATATATGAAAATTACATCCAACTGTTAATCAATCACCACTCCAATGCGAGTTTTCGCACACAGTCACTTCATCACAACAAAGTTTATAGAATCTGAGAAGTTAAAGACAGAGAGACAGAGTTCTGGCCATTCATTATCATATTACAAATGCATAATCTCACGTCTCACACTGAGAAAGGACAGCAAAAGGAACTAAGTACACATGTGCGTGTGTCTTGAATGATTTCGCATATTATATTTAATTTATTTATGATATATGCCGAGGCCTGAGTGCTAATGTTACATTCAGCCCAAACATAACGTACAGATTGCATGTGTATGTACATTTCCGTTTTAATACGACCGTTGTGTCTACTACCAACGACATAATATTATAACTTATACACACTGGCGCCCCTCTTTTCTATTCAATTACCTCGCTCATCTTCTTTTCTGTCGGGGATACTCTTATGCTTTC
This sequence comes from Tomocerus nigrus, assembly GCA_019776505.1. Classification (NCBI taxonomy): domain Eukaryota; kingdom Metazoa; phylum Arthropoda; class Collembola; order Entomobryomorpha; family Tomoceridae; genus Tomocerus; species Tomocerus nigrus. Next base: position 3,484 of record JABASI010002913.1, on the reverse strand, counting down.
TATCTTCAGCCCATGTGTGTCTGTGTCTGTGTGTATCGTAATATTTACTATGAGCCTACACATTGGCTTTGACACCTAATATTTGTTCCTGAGGAATCTACCGTTATGGCAATATTTCATCCATACGTCAAAATACAAGAGTCGTGAAGAGGATATTATTGTGAAATAGTTAAGTGTTGGCGATGGTCTGGTCTTTGCTCAAATTCAAAAGCGTGTAACTATCTACACATATAACACATGTTAGCTTTAAGGTAAACCACATATCTATGAATACGTAAAGAGTGTACCAAGGTATTACTATATAGTGTCTTGTGGTCCTTGTGTAAGTATGGCAATCTTAAAAGCATATCTCATCTTGATCTCTTCTGTTGAAACATTTTTATTTATGGGAACAGAGACAACATACACGTGCTCGTGCAAAGCTATACACACTTTTCCCTGCACGAGACTCTTCTTCAGCCTCTACTACTAAGTCAAGATGAATTGAATAAGCTATGCAATGTAATAATGCACTTCAACCATACTACTTATGTTCCAAACAGTTTAAATTTTCTACAGAAATCGTTGATAATAGTATACAAAGACTCCTCACGCAATAAAGATACACGCTATTTACTCACAAAAGATAACTTTCACTATCTCAACTCATAAAATGTGTACATAACAAGGTAAATGTTAATGTTAAGGATAAATATAGCTACTGAACCTGATAATCTCTTATGAAAAAGATAAACCTTTTTCATCTGTGAATCTATTCAATGTATATTCCTACCACAAATAACTTTTTACAACCTATATGGACACAATAGAATGTAAATTGGATATATGGATTGGAAATACTGTATTGAATTGAAATACTACAGGATAGGATGATTGGATGGGCTTGGTTCACATTTGAGATCCGTCTTCATACGATTCATGTTGAGTCATTTGATAGGAATCAGCAATTGTCATCGACAATAGTGACTCTTTCAAGTGTAAGAACCTTAGAAAAAGATCCAATCCACAATTCAATTTCCACAAAGAAAGCACAAGGCTTATTTTTGTATCTTTTGGGAGGTAGAGAACCAGAAACATGCAGCCTAGTACAAAAGCCACTTAAGCGTTGTAAATCACAGTAGAAGTTGTGTGGTTAAAATTACAAATTTTTCAAAAGACCCTGCAGCCTGGTGTTACTATACATTGGGATTACTATGTCTGTAGTGTGGAAGGCTATGAATGGAAGTGTTAGAAAGAGGAAATGGGTAGATCGTAAAAGAAACAATGCTGGAGTGTAGGTCAAAGGTGAGACACCCTGGCAAATAATTCTTCGGGATGCTAAAGCGTAATAACCCATCAAGGCACCCCAAAGTGTGAACTGACTGGCATACAAATTAACGTTGTAAAATCTTGTAAATATATGCATCATCCTTTTTTTCTTTAGGTTACTACAAATCCCGTGTAGCTACAGCCTAGCAGTTGTTTATGTTAGAAGAATACACATAAGTGAACAAGCAAGAGGGCTTATATTGGAAATTGCAGTTTCTCAGATCTTTTCTTCCTGATTGGCATGACTTTATTTAACATACCAGAGAAAATTAGAGAATGACAAGCAACACAATGGAAACTATTGGGAAGTTAGCTCAGGTGGAGCGAAGAGCTGGAAATACGGAATGTAGGTAGAGATGAAAGATAGTCATAAGAAATATAGACATAATAATAATATTAGTAGTTATATAGGTATAGGTGTAGAAATGCTGAGCTTATAATATCCGTAATTTTCTACGGCGAAGTATTATGCAATAACTTTAATTATAGATATTTTGTTTTTCTCATCGTAATCTGCCAACCAGCCCATAACCCATCAACAGCAGCCACAAATGACTCTTATTCATATCCCCCCGTCATCTCATCCGTTTCAATAACTTCACATTATGAAAATTACATGGAGTTTAATGAAGACATTAACTCCAGCTCCTAAATCACGATTTTCTCTCACACACACATGCAAATAAACTTTATGAGACTCTGTGGTTCACATATTCATATCCGTGGTTTCTGAACAGAAAATGGATTACATACACACACTGGAGGATGTGCTTGCTCATCTGAAAGACGTAAAATTCTGGTACACACATGCACGTTTCTCTAACTTAATTACAGTAGAATTAATACAAGCTACATTGTTATAAGTAACCTCGAAAAGTTACGAGATTTAACTTGTGCATAGATATGGCTTTGTAATTTCCAGTAGTTGTTGTTCAGAAACTGCATTTCTAATAACAAAACCTAATAATCATATTTAGTAGGCTTACGAAAAGGCAAAGTGAAACAAATTGCTGCAGTAGCCAACTTCTTTTCGTAGGAGGAGTAATAAAATAAAATTTCACTGCCGAAACAACTTATTATGTTGAGTTGGATAACAAGTTCTATGCTCTGCCTCCTACAGATTCTTATAATAATAATAAAATCTTCATCCCTATATAATTTAGAAGGAAGAAAGGGTAATTGAGTGTACCTGGAAACACTTCTTGCTAGTTTAATTATGCCTTTTTAATTACATGTAGCAGACACCCGTACACTGCTATTGCCTATTTAAGTATGACTGAGACCATGCAGACTGGAAATTACGATGAGTTATTAACAAATAGCATTTTGACAGGGCAGCCACATTATGTTTACATCATTATGAGCTTTGTTAGCTTTAGTTTTGCAGGTTCATTTAGTCAGCCAAGACAATAAATGCACCAAGGCTAAACACAACAATCTACTGAATCTTAATGCAAGATTATTGCACCCTAAATACACTACTTTCGACTGTGTTGCGCTAATTCCTTTGTAAATGCCCTTTTTTACAAGGGTAATCAAAAACATTTGACAACGCAATGAAACGAGTTGAGAGAAAGGCTCTAATAACTAAGGACAATGTACTTTAGGCACACATAGTACATAGATTGAATTTTATTATATATAGGGACTATATATTTAGTCACAACAGGATATATCTAAAACACCTACCTATAAGACAGAACAATGTGGGATGAGTGTTTTACGAGCAAGGCGAAAAAAGATTGACACTAAGAAATTCGTGCAAAAAATTGTGATTTATTCAGAGAGCAGACAAGACAAGCGAGTCCAATCTCTAGCAACCAAAATACAACACTTTTGTATGTGCTTGCACAAGCTACACAGATTTGCTCTACTAGAATCTTCCCTTTTTATCCATCTATGTGTATGAATTCATAAACAAGAGATATATGTTGACTATTTATGCAGGGCACTACTACAACTTCACTATTCACAGATTCTGACTATGAGATATATGAAGGCTCTTTAGTTTTCGCATTCTACAAACGGCGTTTACTACATTTTTTCACAGAAGACGAACGTTTTTATAACCTTTTTAACAGTCTCCATCCATCTCGCCAACTTCAATTCACCACTAACTACAATACTAGAACTCAGATTGGCATTTTCTTCAAACTACATATACTCACTCTCGTAT
>JABASI010002912.1:0-18016 GCA_019776505.1 Tomocerus nigrus | reverse complement strand
AATATTTGTATTTCCATTTTCCCGCAATATTTTTGTATTTAGTGTGATCTCCAAATAGATCACTGGGGCTTAATGGGTTAAGTACATACAGCTAGTTAAATATTAATCAAAGATTTACTTTGAACCTTTTATAAACAGCTCGTTTGCGTCATTAAGTGATTTATTGAAGCCAGTAAAATTTTTCAGTTCTTCTTTGGCAAGTGGCAACATTTAATTACATTTCGTATTTACGTAAACTTTCGTATGGCATAACCTAAAACGAGTACAACAAGGCGCCATATAAACATTTCTCTCATCGAAACAACATCCCTGATTAATTAAGATTGTCTTTCTCTACATCTACTTATGAAACTACTGGAGGAGGACACAAGTTAATTGTGCTTATCACGAAGTTTGCAATTGCATTTGTGGATAATAAATAATTTTCACAAATATATTATTTTTAAGTAAGCTGTTCGAATCGGAAAGAATCCAGTCTAACATATATCCATTGCCCATGTTCATCCTTACGGTAATAGCGAGGTCGGTTTTCTTGAAAAACTGTTATTTCGGGAAAAGGATGATCCTGAATATGCTTTAACGACTCTCTTATCTGTCACACATGGGTAAAAGAGAAACGTTTACATTAATTGGTAAAACAAGACTATTAATGATTACATTTTCAAAAATTTGATTCTCTCACCTCAGTCACTACATGAGGAAGCTCCACTTCAGGAGACGATGAAAGATGTTGTAATATGAAGTCATCTGGCTCTTGAAGCCATATGCTGGCACATCGAAGAGGTCCATAGTGAAAAGGGCCAATTCTTAAAAGGCCTGATGAAAAATCGTAGATTTCCATTAACTATAAAAACAAACTTGAAATTAGTACATCAGACCTAGTTTTATTTATTATTTTGCATGTTATACATATTTAATATTTACACAATGAGTGCCAGTCAACAATCTTGCATGACGAAGGGGAATGTCAGGGCCTTTGTCAAGAAAAGTTGATGGGAAAATTTCTCCAGTTTTTACATTTACTCCTGTGAAGGTTAAAAAAATGAGTTAAGCCATGCATTTCATTATTGGTATAAATGTTATGTGGAAATTCAAAAAAGATCTGATTCTAAACAACAGTACATTGTCAATTATAGTCACAACACTTACAATTTAATTATAAAACTACAGTCAGCCACAATGGTATTTATTCTTGCTTGCGGACTATAAGAGTCTATTTGCAGCTTTTGATTAGCTACTTATAATATAACCTTCAATACTAAATAAGACGTTTCCGAAACAAACTTTAAGCTTTTTCTCAAATCGTCAGCAATAAAATAAATGAGTAATGAGAGAAATTCCAAATGACTATTGATTGAAAACCATATTATTACAGAAATAACATGCGATGTATTTTTATTTATGATGACTTATTAAATGATATTGATAACCGTAATTTCGTAATTGTAATTTTAAAAATCTTATCATACCATGTATTAATAAACGAATATATATTTCATTTACCTACTCCATACATAATAGGCCAAGGAACTTCACCCCTTAAAATTGTATTCATTTCTCCAATACAGGCTGTCAGTAAATCCACCTCTATGTTTTGTTTGTGAACGAAATCTGTAAAAAAATTAATTTTAATTCCATGTGTAATCAATAGTAATCATCAATCATCGATGTTCAAAACTTTGAACTTCTGTGATAAATGCAGAAACGGTAAAATGTCCAAAGAATTAAGGATAAATTATAATAAGTAGATTCTATAATTGGTTTTGATTTGAGACGTATACACGTAAAATGAATGGGGAAAAAGTCAAAATTTGGAAAAATAAATATTTGCATAAAGATATAAAGTCATAATTAGTCCAATGAAGTGTATCTACAGAAGCAAGTTGTAAATCCAGATCATAGATAAAGTTAAAAGCACATGTATTCACTTATGGCTTATCATATTAATGTTAACGTCTTAACCAAAAAGCCCATACATGTCTTTACAAAAAAACAACATAATCACATACGGAGTACAGAATATATCAGTTCTTCGCTGTAGCCCCGAGTATCACTGAACGCTCCAATCAAGTGCATGTGCACCGGCCCTTGGTCAAAATATCCAATGCTAAGTTCTTGAAGTCTGCAGTCAAAATAATTATAAAACCGACTTTAAAAACTTTAATATATTATATCGACATTCTATGTTAGTAAAATTTTTATCGATATATTTATTGTACGGAGTAAATGGTTGTGATAATGCAAAAAGCTATTAAACACAGTAGTCAGTGAATTGAATTGCCTATTATTTGCACTAGCAGACATGAATTTGAACACTTGCAGTTGCAAACTATTATTGGTAGGCATGCTGAATATTACCGAACCATTTACACCGTTCAAGGGTAATATATTAAAATGAAGACGGGAAAACAAAATGCATTTATTTTTATTACCTATTCAACATCAACCCAATTCCATCGACGCAGACTGACTCAAGATGACCAATCGCAACAGCCCCCGAAGCTAAATTTCAAAAATACAATTGATGCACACTTAAAGATTTCCATTTCCCGACAAGTAGAATATACATTTATACAGTAAACTTTTCTTTCACTTACAAGGATGTCGTAAAATAATTGCCATACAGGTTGTGCAATCGTCCGTTCCAAGAACGCTGATATTTTCTGCAAGTCAAAACATACACAGATTGTATCATTAGAATTTCAAAAAGGGGAAGGCTTACAATTTACAATACCATGCAAAATGCAAATGTGCTTCAACTTCTACTAGAATGTTCTTAACTTGGTTGGACAAATCTTCCATTATCCCTGACACACACACACGCCACAACACTCTCACCCATAAAACACGTTAAGATGTAATCTATTTACAGGAAGTAAAACTCATTTATTTCTATGCATTGAATGTTTTAAGACTTTTTCTTGTAAGTTTACCAGGGAATGACAGTTTTAAAACAAAAACCCAATGGCAAGCTCAAAATCGCATAATTTGCGTATACATAATATTATTAAACTACTGCACTGGCTGTCTATCACAAAAGAATTGGTCAATGCGCAACGGTAATATCTAATCTTAAAGTTCGTCCGCAACGAAAGCCTTCGGTCATCGTTGAAAAATGCTTAATTTATGACGAACATGGAGTTTTTATATGCACCGAAAAAATTACTGATCTAATGAGGATTGTTTTACTTCAAGGAGTATACTATAAGTTCAATATTTACTATTTACCCATAATCATCACCAGGCACAAATAAAAAAGCGCATCACACATTTCTACTTCAGATAATATCTATCTTTGTCCGTATGTCCCTATTAATTACATTTTAATTTCGTACAATGTTCTAAATTATCTATAATGAAATGACAGCACTGTATGACATGGAACAATTCAGACTATTGTAAAAAGGGTAATTTACTTCATTCACATTTCTTTCCATGCAGGAGAATAGTTTACATGTTACTCAAATGCAAAACTGTTGTCTGTGTCGCATATGATATAGTATAGAATTAATAGAATACAACGAATATGAAATTTTCAAGCAGTCAAAAACCAATATTGTTTCTATTGCTTACTCAAATTATAATCCACGAGAGGTAAACTTTATTTTTACCACAAACAATACGTGTACAGAAGTAGAGCACACATAATATTTGCATATGATACACATTTACTTAGACTACACAATACACATAGGTACTTAACATATTGGTAATAAGTAATAACCCAAATTCCAAGTCAACTGTGATCTGTGAACTTACGTACCCTTTGTCAATTGAAATTACATTAGCGGGTACATAATACTTATTATTACAATATTATAAATGTGGAAGAGAAAACAAAGAAGTTACGTACTGTCATGAGGACTGCAGACAGCAAATTCTCTCTGAGAGACATAAAGGAGTCCCATAGACGTCGTCTGTTTCGGCAGCATCGATGAAATTTGTGACGCAGAGTCTTTGAGATGGGGTGCAATGTGATAAAGAGTTCTGGAATCATGAGGAACATCCTCCACTTTTAATCCACCAATTAGTAACACCATTATAATTCTTGACTCTCAAATTGATGCGATTAAAAAATGCGAAACGGGTAGACTTTCTTCTCTGTGTGAAAAAACTCGTTCACCCACCTGTTGCGTTAAAAGAACACGGAGATGTTAAATATAACAAATAATATTCTCTCAAACTCAAAGACACAAACACCAAAAGTCAACCAACAGATATTGCACGTATAGAAGATGATAATACAGTATTATGCAATCCTTTGGAGGAGCAACTCACAAATGCTTAGAGAAATAAAAATACACTAATACCATAAGTGGCAAGAGCAAGAGGATTCTGCATGTAGTAGATAACCATTTCCACATTAAAAATAAAGTTGCTATTGCACACAATAATAAGTTTCGTCAATGCGCAGTCTGACTGATAAAACACGAGCTGAGAATCAGGAGCGACTCTTCTGAGCCATCCAAAACCACCAGGACACGCACAGACAGTACAGATCAGAGTCAGACTTAATCTAAAACTCAACTGAACTGGACTTTTAAAAGAACATGTTCTTTTCTGATAGAGCACCAGTGCTAAAGTCAAAGTTCCAAAAAGAATATAAGGAAGCAGCGCGTGGGTTGTGAGCTACACTCACTCCCTCAGTCTCTTCGCTTATTTTACTCTTGCCTTATTGCTTTTCATCTTCCCAGTCCAGCTAAACGTTTTCCTTACTTCCTAACCTTCTCAAATCTCAAGTACCCACCAAATCAACCACACCAAGAGAAACCCAAGCAATCAACTAACATACCTACTGCACATGCAATGCCACAATAACAATATTCTTTTTACACACAAGGGTTACGCTACAATAAATGTATCGCTAGATCAACTCGAGTTATACACAATATACTTTCATATGACAAAACTGCAACAGTAAGTAGCATGTATCTCAACATGCATCCTTTTGTAGGCAGCTAGGTATTAACAATAAAAATACGTAAACGGTAAACTCTTCCTTTACATACCAAAAGGTATCGTAACATATTATTACACAGTTGCACAAATCAAGGCACCTACCTGTTGTTATTGTGCCTATGTTAACTAATAATAATAATTACTATAATGTCTATACATTCATGTAACTTATAGTACTTATAATATCAGTAAATGTCTAAAGAACGATAATGATAATACCGCTGTGCAATACAACACAACAGAACCATTTTATGATTATAGAATATGTACTCTGCATTTTATGATGGACAGAAATAAGAATGCTTAGTTAGGTATATACAATACGTTAAGTATACATTACATTCGTTATTTGGTAGCAATTGCAACGTAAATTAAAAAAATAAGTCATATAATATTCCTAACTCAGCTATCCAACTACAGACTCAAACTCAACTGAGTTATAAAAATACATTACGAATGTTATGTAGGCTATACTATATGTAGGTGAAGTTTTACCATTCTATCTAAGTACGGACATGAGAGTAATAATGTATAACACTATATAAAGAATGCAGGTATTTCATAAAAAAACACGAAGCAACATGAACTTAATTCCTTTTTCACATCTCAAATCCCTATTATTTTGAACACTTGTACATTGCATGTATGTATGGCTTTTGCTTTAATATTACGATTACCCTCTTCTACTACTCCTACAGTGTATTGTCAATAATATTTTTAACGATCTAAAAAATGCATTCTAACGAACGCACATTCGTAAAAGAGTGTCGGTGATGACAAGTCTGTCTCGACTGAAAAGAGCTGACGACACAATTATCTATTAAACACATTGGGCACTGCATTTGACAGACAGATATGTTCAGACAAAACAAAAGCAATATGAAAACCGATTATGATGACAATAATGCCATTATTTTAGAGATAGTGTGCTATAAACAAACTACGTATTTGACATGCAATTACTTTTGTCACTGTCGTTTTAGTAGTCTTATACGTAAACATTGAACTCATAAAAAGACAATAAATTATTAATTATAGCGATTTATATGATCATGACACGTAAGTATACTACATATCCGTTCCGTGAACTATAGGACTTAAGAGTAACAAATTAGAAGCATATTACAATTTAAAAAACATTGTAACAATTGTCAACAGTTAAATAATTATCTACTATTTCAACTTTTGCTTTTGTGCGTTTTGACAATGAGTCTTAATTCATAAAAAAATTGCTTATTACAAGCACATTTAAGTCTGGGTCTGGGATGTTACAGACGTACAGACAAAGGATGAAGGGTAACAAAGGCTTAAGTCTACCAGAGCATAATAAAATGGAACAACAGTTATGTTGGTATGAAAATCCATGAAATTTTTCCCAATTCCCAAGGTAGTATTCATACCTCTGCATCCAAAGAATATAAGTAGTAAGTTATGTAACAGATCCATAATTGTTGTACAGAGAGAAGATCTTGCATGAAAATATAAAGTACTCATCGTGGCCCGTATTGTGTAATAATCCAGTAAGAAGGGGTGCGGCCAAAACCTTTGAATAATTCACGTGTCCATATGTAGAAGATGCACAAGGATCCTCAGGGTATTTCCCACCAAATACCAAGAATACCTTAAGTTTCCGAACTCACCACTCACTCAGATTTACAGCTTTTATAACCATTACTCTTTTACCAGATATACAATATTATCGTGTTATTGTTACCCGTCCATACTAACTAACCCTTCACTGGATGTTTTCTTCACATGATAATAACAACATAAATCGCCAACAACCATCAGCAGCATTTAACCATATAGCTATTTACCATTATTATATTTATTGTATCATCTCTCCCTCTCCCTCACTATCACACGCTAATCTCTCTTCACCCAAACAATAGAAATTGCTCAAACATTTTTCTACCCATCATTCAAAAGGTACTTAGATTATTTCTAATATAACCAAATTCAGCAATAATGACAGATATTACGTCTTTACACACTTGTAATACCATTACCTTACTATCCCAGTTCAATATACTCCCACCATCCATTAACCACGACTTTCCTATCGCTTAAATCTATTTATTGAAACCCTTCTTAGTCATTCCTGAACTAAACTTTAACCAACTAATGACTTCAGAATCCTTGGACATGTACAAGTAAATTGCTATTACATTTGCACAAAGAAAAATAATATCAGATAGGCCACTAACAAACGTTTAGGAAAAAAACTGAGACAAGACAAAAAGAGGAATATTGTATATCGGAATACCTAGTAGTGCAATCTGTTAAACACCGGAAGCAGTCTTTAGAGAACGAAACAACCACCGTCGACTGACAGCCAGCCCACTTCGTAGTAAAACATACCAAACTTTCCATTAACTACTATCCTCTTTTCTTATCTGTTTACATTTACGAAAACAGAACACTGCGCATCATCTAATAATGTATAAACACCAAAAATTGCTTAAGCAAAAAAACTTGACAGTTTGGCTTAGCAATTTCTGCAAACTAAACCTCACATAAATTCCAATCCAACTACTGTAATACCAAGTATTAAGTACATGCATATAGGACTCATATTATTCCTCATCATTGAGGTTAGCACAAGTACATATAATATATATATACATAAAAGACCTGGTACTCTGGTGTTCATATGTATTACGGAGTACGGACTAGGGATTTTTAATTGCAAGTTTGCTTTAGAACACACTCTACTTAACTCTACTCTCCATACAGGGGTACAAAACATAGATATGCTCATGCGAATAATGTACGCATATTTACCAATAATGGAAAATGGAAATGCTTAAATGGAGTGAAGTAATACTTCAAATACTTCTACAATCACCGCAAAACTACATACTTACATACATATTTACTATTTAGGTACATCGATTTCGATATCTACGCAAATTATCCATAATTAACTTATAATGTATTTACGGCTATAGTTCTGTAAACAAAACACTTTAAATTAATACCGGCTCATTGAACGTAAGTTGAAGTATTCTAATCTATTATTTATCTGTTGTAATCCATATCCTGTAAAATTGATTTGCGAACATATTAACTATTCTATACAGATAAAATCTGAATAGATTCGATAGTAATTTTTAAAATTCCATTGCCTCAGAAGGCATTATATGAGTTAATAATTTAATGTCCTTAGTCAATCCAGAGAGCGATCCTTGCATGGCATGGCACACTACCCACACTGCACTACACTAACTTTTAATACTCTAAGCGAAAAAAGAGAAGCTCTCCTCTAAAAACTGATATTATTCCTAAGTTACATAACTAATTGCTAACAATAATTTTTGTAGTTATCTATTATAGCAGCATAGTAAAATTAGGTATTATATAGTACATGTATATAAAGTTACGGCACTACATAGGAGACCGCAAGGAAAAACACAATTTTCAATTTTAATGTAAAGCAATCTAGGCATTAGTGAGGAAGGTAACAAGTCTGACAAGTTTTTCTGTTATAAACAATGGCCAGTGGCCTGAGAGATTCCACATGCATGCCAGTACAGGACGGCCAAGTGCCATCAATAGGAAACCGTAGACAGATGCTACAATTTTCCGTCAAAGTAATCATATTGTACCACTTAAATTTTAACAAAATAAGTAGCGGAGAAACACAATTCAGCAATTTACCTACCCAACACGCTTACAATACAATAAAACTTTAAACTTTGCCAACCCAAAAGCCCATAACGAAACCAAAACATACCTACACTACCTACATAGCCATATACAAATTCATCTCCATAAAACATTATGTACAGGGATATTTATAAGTTTCTAGATACGTTTGCAGGCTACTAACTTCCGAACCAGACTTGCTAGAACAAAGTGGCTGCTATTGTTGGAAAGAGGAGATCCTTACTTAAAGATACATAACAAGTATAGTTTACGGAGAAAAAAATAGTGAAATTTTGCGATGAATTTCGAAATCGTTAGAACACGAAACCAACATAATATTGGTAGTCAATTGTGCTTTAGAACTTATATGCTATAGAATACCATACTTTTATAGCCTATACGTATATACAAACTTATAAATATCCCTGTATAATATATACTTGTCTTTACACACACATATTCATATTATATGATGTTCATATGTAATACTATTTTTATGTGTGCAAGTAAACCGTATTATAGTAGATATGTAGGAGCATGACAAGAACACGTAAGAAGAGTTGGTTCGATGAACCTGAACCATTGCACATAACATGCAAAGCACACGATGATGAGTCTGTCCATAATGCAATGTCAGTTCACTCGAACATAATTGTGTGATATAAGAGAGAAAAATCCAGGCTCTGATGTACATTATGTAAGTAGTGGATAGGAAAGTCAAGTCAAAGTTTTGTATAGGGAGATGAAAAGGCCGGAGAGAGAGAGAGAGAGAGAGAGAGAGCGCAAGCAAACGGTCACCTACTAGTAGAGTAGGACTAATACTATTTACTAGAGCTCTAGCCAGCTTCAGCTATAGTTCTCTCTACACAGTTACATCTCTTCAGTTTCTCTTTTGGTTGCTGTTCCGTCCGTCTAAAGTCCATTTGTAAGCGAAGAAGCTGAAATAAATGGCATATGTCTCTCGTGTGCCACTCTAACTGTTTGCCTCCGGCCTCCGCCCACAACGACCTTTAATCCACTCTAATGTTCCTACATAAAACTCACAATCGACAATCAGAGAGCAGAATGACTTATATAAGTCTCTCAACAGTAAATCACAGATCATCCCGACTCTTTCAATCTAATGCAATATGGAAACACTAACTTTTAATGCTACTCTTCCCTTTGACTAATGGGAGCTATCTCTTTGATTTATGTCCATTTTCAACTTTCTGAACATTAAATTATCTTGTGCAATTTTAGTTGAGCTCAACCCAAAGAAACTACCTACAACTATTCTACTCTGCGGAAAACTCGAATGACATGACATGAATGACAGTAGTCTCGCTATAAAAGTCCAAGTGAGCTGTTAACTCATAGATAATAATATACGAAAGAATGTGTCATGGAAAAACAGAAACAGCCCACAAAACTCTCAACTTTACACAATCAACGGCAACGGTGACATGAAATAACAAACCCAAGAAAGAGTAAGAAACGTATAGATACCTATACAATGATGTGTGTGAATGCTTCTCTCTCCTGCCTCCAGGATGAGAAATAATATTATTTGAATTCATGCCCTATTAGTTACTTTGCCATATACCTAGACACTCTCGGCGAGGTGAACAAAACAGAACAACTCATGGAAAAAACTCTTAAAGACGATCTTAGAAAATCTTTAAAGAGGAGAAAAGTTCATGAACTTCTCCAACTTTTTGTTCACTTTAGCACACCACATTTCTATTTCACATGGTCAATGCTGCATTATAATATCTTTACATCTACCATTCTGCCATTAAGTCACTCACTACGGAATTGAATACAATCTCAATCTGACTTACATGAAATATCTATTTGCTGCATTGTATTTATTTGTTCTTTGTGCAACAGCAAATTGAACTTCCCTTAGTTGAAATGTTGCAAATACTATTAGATATTATAACTATATGCAGCAGTGCAGTCCATGTCGTGCTAAGTATATACATATAATAAATACTACAACATGCAAATTCCTTTTTTACCATTTAACATTAGAGTACCACATAATATCACACAGGTGAATAAAAGTACATTCATATAAAACCTAATCCAATATTCATAACTTCAGCGGATTAATATTGTTCATGAAGTGATGATCATTTCAACACAGCAACAGCGGAGTATTCGTGAATAAACAATGAATGAATTGTAGATGAGTAAGAAAGTTTCTTAAGCTGTATGACTACATTGAAGAAGAACGTAATTCTAAAGCTAGCTAAAATGTATCTGTATTACAGATACTATCTATAAATGTACTAGGGCATAGACAAATAATGATTACCTATTACCTACATGAAGGAGAATGTACTTAAGGATCCAGTTATATTTCATCCGCACTATGTACATACACACATGGATAGATAATCTACCTGCTCATCAATTTTATACCATTTCGACGAGCCGACAAAAGATTAATTTATTTTATTTATCATTAATTACGTTAATTAAAACAACACAGACAATTTACCATTTATTATCTCTAATCGTTCCCATCAACGAATTTCTTTTCGCATTCATCTCATCAATAAAAAAGAAATAATGCACTCGATATGGAGAGCTATAATCGCTCTGTTGAGTACTTAACTTTAAACACTACAGAATACCACCAAGTGTAGATTACATAGATAAATAGCATGATAGTACTCACTCCTCTATGCCTAATTCCTCATCACCTAATCAATGCATGTAATGATACCAGCTATAAATGATTTATCATCAAGAGTAGCGGTAGAGGCATCAAAAAGTAAATACTTGCACACTTACACGTACTGCAAACAATGTCTGTTGCAACTCTTCAATCTCCTACCCGGAAAAAGCGAATCGCAGAGAATGTGTCTTTGTGATGAAACTAAAATTTGCCTTCAGTATGTGAGGAGAATTTGATGAAATGTGGAAATAACTGTTTACTGTAGTATGACTCCTAAAACTGAGATATGCGTGATTAGACAGATAAATAAAACAACTAATGCCGGTAAACTGTGTATGTATGTGCACTGTTGAACTTAATTTAATGTCTTTAACAAATTAGCATACTCAAATCAAAATGTCCACAGTATAGAATCAGAAAACGAGATTAATAATACGTAATAATCTTAACGGTAATGTCTTAAATACGTAACACAATGTCTCTTCCCCAACTCTCTCAACAGTTCTCTCGTAATCACACCCCTGGAATATTTTTATTTCTTCGTTACATAGACTTTTTATCTACCAATACACTTAGCACTCTCCTCACCGCCCACACAATAGTCTAAGGGAAAAACAATCACTTTTCTCAGGTAAAAAACTGACATTACCTTTGTCAACACACATCAGCAGGTAAAAAATACAAACATTAGATTATTCCCTCCCATACGTAAATTAATGGCATTCAGTTCAAATTCTATAGGGGCTATGAACATAAAGTAAACATGATACAGGGGCATTAGGAGATAAATACTATAAACTCACAAACTCATACTTCATATACACTGAACACTTTCTAAATCCTCCCACCTATTTGTTTGATTCGAACAAATATAAATAAAAAAGTGTCTGTCTTACCATAAATTACTATCATTAAATAAAATTAACAATTGAGAATAAATAAATTATTATACTCTGAAATCCCCACATTAACAATTATTTAAACCTTTTTCCGGATCGAGTTCTGGAAACGTCATTAACCACCTTGTCACTTTCACTTGGACGTTTTAACTGACTTTCTTCTGCCTGCAGGATATCCGCTAGTTTGTTATATGTCGAAACCTCCATTGGATACAGTCTTTGTAGTGGTCGGATGAGATAGCCTTTGGTAGTCTTGACCTTCGCTGTCCTGTTTTTTCCATCCTTCCCAGGTAATAACTCCTCTATTGTCGCCATGGGCCACTCCTGTCTCTTCGAGTTGTCACTTCCTACTAGAACGACATCTCCGACGTGGAACTCATGGTGTTTCTTATTCTTCCCACGGTGAACCAATAATGCTAGATACTCGTTCCGAAATCGATTTCGTAATTCTTCCTTCAGATGAGAAAGACTTCGGTAACGCCTCACAAGGTCATCTCGATTCAAACATTTTTCTTCCGGGAAATCGCAAGTTTGTAGATCCTGAAGAAACATGGCCGGGGTGAGTGGAACAAGATCATCAGAATCTTCAGTAATGTACGTTAAAGGTCGTCCGTTCACGATCGCCTCTACCTCCGTCAGGCAAGTTTGTAGTTGAAATTCGTTTAGCTTACTGTGTCCCAACGATTTTCTCAGAAGATCTTTAATGGTGCGGATGAGACGCTCCCAAAATCCACCCCACCAAGCTCCAGAAGGGGGATTGAATCTCCAGATGATTCGCTTTAGTCTGCTATCCCGTTCTATTTTCTTCCAATCGAGTTTGGCAAATAGATTATTTGCACCGACAAAGTTGGTGCCGTTGTCACTGAAAATCTTCTCTGGCCTCCCGCGCCGACTAATGAAACAACTTAGGGCCAACAGGAACGCTTCGGTACTAAGAGATGTTACCATCTCTATATGTACAGCTCTGTANAACGCTTCGGTACTAAGAGATGTTACCATCTCTATATGTACAGCTCTGTAGACCGCACAGGTGAAGAGCACCATCCAAGCTTTTCCGCCGTTCTTCAGATAGAGAGGCCCTGCTAAGTCTACTCCCGTAATTTGAAATGTTTTTGCCTCCTTCACACGGTCTTCGGGTAAGGGCGCTTCCGGTACAGTGGGTGGTTTTGTATTATATCTACGACATGAAATACACCCAGTAAGTAATTTCTTGATTGTTCGACGTCCTTGTAGAAGCCAAAATCTTTCACGAAGTCGACTCAACAGAAATTGTGCCCCAGCATGGCGATTTCTGAGATGCTCTTCCCTAATCATCTGCTCGACTAAGATATGATTGTTTGGCAGCAAAATTGGGGATCTGAACGCCGGGGCATCACTCCTGTTCTGGATTTTTGTCTTCACTATTAACAAACCGTCTTCTGCTTTTTCAACTTTAATTCCACAAATTACCGTTGAGTTCTCCTTCATGGGGAATGCTTCTTGTTGAGCTAATCGTATCCAGTGTCTCTCCGCTGTTTCCACTTCTCCCACACTCAGCTCTCCTGTCTCTGATGATTTCTTCTGTATTTTTCTTATGAACCTCAGGATCCAGGCAAAAATGTGTAAGTTTGCTGTGTAAGATGAATATACGTGTAGCATGCCAGAGGGAAGAGGTGGTCATAGCGTTGAGAACCACCGCACTCTTCTTAATTTCTTGCGTTACCTCTTCCTCGTCTACAACTTCAATTTCGGTAGGCCATTCGGAATGAGGTTGTCTGAGCCAATCTGGACCCTCCCACCATCGGGAATTTTCTAATTCTCTTCCAGTACAGCCTCTTGAGGGAAGATCTGCAGGATTGTGGACTCCGGGGATGTGCCTCCAACTATTCGCCTCGGTGATTCGTAGAATCTCTCTTACGCGATTGCCGACGAATGTACCCCACTCATCATTTCTTCGTATCCACGACAGGGCCGTGGTAGAATCACTCCAGAAATATGTAGGTGCCTTTTCTAAATTAATTGATTCGCATATAGAGTTCTTCAATCTAGCAGAAATGGTACACGCCATTAACTCCAAACGGGGAATCGACATCTTCAAAGGTGCAACACGAGACTTTGCTTGTAGTAATTGAACAGAAACTCCATTTTCCCCTTCAACTCGAAGAAACGCTACTGTGCCATACGCTTCTTGGCTGGCATCTCCAAATATGTGGAGTTCTTCCTTTATGAAATTGCGACGAATCCATCTCGGTATGGCGATGTTTTCCAAAACAGCTGATTCTAGATACCATTCTCTAAACTGTTGCTGCAAATGCTTAGGTAACTCTGTATCCCAGACGGCTTCCTTTGATTGTCTGTCCACTTTTCCTTCTTTTTCAACTCTGGATTTGGCTAATTTGTCCTCTTTCCAAGACTTCTGCAAAATTATTTTTGGCTGTAGCAATGCAGGACTCAAAAATCCCATTGGGTCAAAAATCTGTTGTACTTTGGAGAGGATAATTCTTTTCGATAACGTGTTCGGCAGCTCACAATTCTTCCCCAGGATGTCACAAGTAATTACATCTCTGGTTTTGTCCCACTTGTACCCAAGGACGTTAGCCAGGTCTTGAGAGACTGCACTGTTGGCAGAGCCCAATCCGCACTCGCGGAGCGAGCCGATTCTGGTCTCCTCTCCAACAGAGCATTCCCACTGGCGCAACTCCATTTTCGCTTCTGCTAGCATTGCTGTGGTCACAAACCGGAAATCATCATAATCTTCGGAAGTATCTACCGACGTTACACAGTTATCCACGTAGAGTGATTTCAGTAATTTCTGTGCTGTGTATTTTCGCTCATCTGTAACGGAATCCAAGTGGTGCTCCAACACTGCAGCCAACAGGAACGGACTGCAGTTTAAACCAAAAACGACACGACAGTGGCGAATAATTTTTATTTTCTTTGGTTCGTCTTCCTCCCACCAAAGGAATAGTAGGTAGTTTCTGTCGTCCTTGTTGACCTCAATCATTAAAAATGCTTTCCGAATATCTGCCAGTACGCCAATTTTCCTTTCCCGAAAACGGTGCAAAATTGTAGGGATCTGCTCCAATAAATTAGGTCCTTTCTCTAGGCATTCATTCAGGGATGGATTTCTGCCAGACTTGCATGATGCATCGAAGACTGGACGCACGGGCGTTGTCTTGCTATTGGGCTTAAAGACAGGTCTATGAGGTAAGTAGTGGCACGATGCCTCGGGCTGTTCCTGTATAAACTCAACGATACCTTCTCTTTTCCATCCATTAAAAATATTTGTGTACTCATGATACTTACCAGCCGCATTCAATTTGTTTGTGGCTGACTGTAGGCGAGTCTTAGATACTCGGAAATTGGAAGGTATGGCTTGTGCTCCATCAATCCAAGGTAAACGAACCGAATATCTTCCGTCTGCTAAGCGAGTGACTGTCCGTTGGAAATGCTTCTTTGTAGCAGCCTCCCGCTCTGTTTTTTCCTTGTGTTCGGCAGAATCGCGGATGCCAATTGCCTCGAGGCTCCAAAGTTGTTCTAGTGACGCTTCTTCTGAGAAATGCATATTCACGACGCTCATCGCCGCACTTTCAGCTTTCTGCTCCGTCGAGTCTAATTTTCCCATCGCGATCCAACCAAGTTTCGTTTCGATGGCAGTTATTCCTTCTTTCAATTGATGCGTTCTGCCCGTCAAAAGACGTCCAAAAACATCAGCTCCCACCAATACGTCAATTTCGTTGCTCCCGTCATTTTCCATATCACTAAGCCAGATTTTTAGTTTCTTCAGCTCTTTTAGCCATGGTCCAGGGGGCAGACGTGGAATTTCTCCGCAAATTCTTTGCTTCTCCAAAACCGATAATTGAGTAACACCGCTGCCGTCTTTGTGCATTACGTCGACTTTGTATGACTTAAGGCTCTGTACTTCCGTTTGTATTCCTCCAAAAAGTAAATGCGTGATACGTTCTTCACGGACTGGACGGAGATTCAATTTTGTGGCAGCAGCTTGAGTCACGTATGAACGTTGAGCTCCGGGGTCGTAGAGTGCCCTCACCGTCAACTTCTTGTTCCCATTTACCAATGTAGCTCTAAAAGTACCAAGTAAAACATTGTTAGTACCAGCAAAATTAACATTTACGCATTGTTCAGGATCCGACGGTGTTGATTTCCCTTTAGCCGAATCATTCTTTTGAAGCTTAGACAATTCTGGACACATGATGGCATAATGTTTTCTTTTACAAACGAAACATTTCACAAACGCTCGACAAGACTTGGAAAAATGTCCTCTCCGAAGACACGATAGACATCCGTTCTTTTTCTTAACTTCCTGGATTCTTTCATCTAGCGTCATGGACTGAGAGACACCACAGCGGTCACTTTCATGGGCCTTGTCGCAGAATAAGCAGTTTGTTTTCTCCCCAACGTGTAGTCCCGCAACTGTACTTAGTTCCTCCCGCTTTGTCTTTTGTTTATCCTCTCTCCGTCTGTTGAACTTCTGATTATTTTGATTATTTTGAAATCCGGCACGAGCCAGTGAAATCTGCTGTTCGCTCTGAACTTCACATTTTAGAAAATCCATCAACAAATTCAGAGTCGTCTTCGGCGGATTCAGAGTTTTCCCGTCTGTTTTCGATAGAGGACTTCTTTGCCAAGCTCGTAGAGTTTCTTCTGATAAACTGGACTCTACAAGGGGAAACAGCCATGTGGAAGGATCTGCGGTTGCTAAATTGAGCGACGTCAAAGCACGCAAATGGGAGTCCAGCTTAAGGTACATTTTCTCCAAGGGGGTCTTCTCCTTTTGTGTCACGTTGAGAATTACTAAAGTAAGCAGCTCCCGAATGTAGACCTGTAGTAGAAGACCTTCCCTGCCAAATTTATCCTTTAAAGCTCCGACCGCTAATTTGTAATTTTCCGCAGAAGCAGGGTATCCACTAACGACGTCCCAAGCCACGGTCCCCGGTTGCATTGCTTGTATTAAGTATTGAAACTTGTCGGTGTCGTGCAGAGTCTGGTCCCCGTCAATTTTTTGAAATTGGGCCCAAAAACCCAGCCATTCTTTTAAGTCGCCATTAAAACTCTTCAGCTCAATCTTTGGAAGTTTGAAATTCCTATTTTGACCATCGCCAAGATTTCCTATTTCTGAGCGAGCACTTCTCATACTGTTACTTGGACTAGGAGGATCATCAGGGGGGTTAGTTTTCATTGTAATCTGACGAATGGCTCTCCTTACTTTGCTCCGATATTGTTGGATGATTACGGATTCGGCATCTTGCTCTGCGTCTGTACTGTTTTCGTCCAGCATAGCATCCAGTATTCTCCCGTCTAACTCTGTCAATTGGTCCAGCTGCTCTACTAAGGCATCCTTAAAAACTTCGAGTTCCACCAAGTCAGGGTCGTCTTTCTGTAATTCAGCTTCCACGTTATTCACAGTTCGGGTTACTGTCGCTCGTAATGTTCTCCTCTGTTGCTTAAGACGATCCATTTTCTCCAAAATAAAAACAACGAGAAATTGAGATTAAAATTTGGAAATATATTTTAACCCACAGGCGTTCCAAGAATCCGCTACTCCTTTAGGTCAGACTCGATAAAATTGAAATAAATAACCGACCGAATAAACTCCCCGAGGCCGGGGAGGGGGCCCTCAAAGAGGCAAAATGAGAGATGAATCCAAAGATATCCTCAGGTCCCCAATCGATAGTCGTAATCTTCTCAGGCTCCTCACAACGTAGTTTTCGTCACAAATATCACGTCGGGGTCACCATGAATGTTGCAACTCTTCAATCTCCTACCCGGAAAAAGCGAATCGCAGAGAATGTGTCTTTGTGATGAAACTAAAATTTGCCTTCAGTATGTGAGGAGAATTTGA
>JABASI010002911.1:0-18019 GCA_019776505.1 Tomocerus nigrus | reverse complement strand
TAGCCGTTATGCTGTTCTTAAAGCTTGAAATAAAGTGTTTATATAAATATTCCTGAATTCAAATGTTTACAGCTTTACAGTGTTCTTAGCACTTACAATAGACAGATTTATTACCACACATATAAAAAGTTCATTACGGTACCCGTAATCACTTTTACAAAAATTTGTTGTTTTATATCCACATTTCTAATTATTGCAAGGAATACCTGCAGCAGCGTAATAGAAGAAAGAGTATAATATTGCTAAATGCTTTTATAATACATGCACAGTGATAATATTCGAACACTAGTCAGTAAAGTGACCACGCTTGAAGATTCCATAATGTATATAAAAAATCTCACAATTAGTTTTATGTATTCAAATGTAAATGTATATGTACCTTTTTAACATGATTCAATAAGTCATTCAGCACCTTAGATTTATATTATGTGCGAAGTTTCTCCCAGAGTAAGTAGTAATTGCCTAACTGTCTACAGAATACAGAATGCTGACTGAATAAATGGACACACTAAGTACTATACTATAATACGTAGGCTACTTATACTTTGTTATAATTAAATTACGGGTACCGGACTGTTAATTAAAATGATAATAGACTAGGATGTTCAAAAATTTTGCGGTGTTACTGCATGTACAGAACTTTGTGATTAGATATAAGTGTCTATGAAGTGTCTGCTAATTTTCTTGGACCCTGCCCTATTTGTTATAATGCACTTTACATATCAGTCAAGAGAGATTTAAATTCACAAATTGTTTGCAAGAAACTAGAAGTTATAGTCTGTGAAAAAGAAGAATAGCTTTTGGATCAGTCAGTACGTATACACATAATATGAAACTAAAGAATTAATAATATAATACTACTATAATTATAGCCTCATAATTAAGTTACAAGTTGTCGTGTCGTAAATCGTAGAGGACAGAAAGTTATTTACTGACAGTATTTATGAAGCTTGACTAGTGGTGATGATCCTGATGATCTTCTTGATAATGTTTGTAATGGTGTTTTAGCTGATCCCAGAACACTAAGCAGAGTAAAGTGTGAGGACCTAATCGGAAGTAATTTGCAGTCCATCCCTTGAAAAATCCTAATAATCCTTCTTTTCTGTAAATCCTAATTCCGCAATCCGATAATGACTTGTAAAGAAGACCTGCAAATTTTTGATTTGTAAGATTTCATAAGATACAACTGTCCATTTCATTATACCTACGAGTCATCACATCACGACAATCACGAGTGCTTAGTGCTCGAAGGCGAACTTACCTTTGCCATTAGCATCTACTCCTTGGTTATAAAATCTCGTTGACATTAGATCAAATGGGGCCATGAAAAACGATACAAATAGACCTGCAATCATGCTGGCGCAGAATGGATTTAGCCAACTTTCTTCATGAAACAATTTCTTTTCATGCATAAACTCTGCAAGTTAATTTAAAATCATAAAAATTCCAGGATCATATTATATGTACATGGCAAATAAACTTTGTAAGTTTAAGAATGTTACCTAAAGATTTTTCAAAAGTTGGTAGTTGAACTGCTGATGCAACTACTAACCTAGGAATAGAACTGGACATTCCTCTCCAGAAACCAATCACACCGAATTGTTTATAAATTGCCCGGAAAGCAGGCATCATGCTTGTATGTTTGTGCTGCTGCCCGACAGCTATTGAGGCATCATTAGCCCGAGATTGTAGCTGAGTTTTGACCTTTTGTATGTAAAAGTTTTTCTTTAAATTTCTAAACTCATATTCATTACAATTTAAACTTCTTTCAAAATGCATCTTTACTTACTAAAAATAAGGGACTACCCACGATGCCTCCAATGGCACCTGCAGCCGAAGCTACCACGACGGAACCCACAGGATCTACATCCCCATGTGCATTTCTTGTCCACCCATGTTCATCCCCTAAATGGTATAGGCCTAATCTTGTCCCGTTCATTACCTATTTACAAAACATAATTACAATCCTTCCTCACAGACGTACATATTATACGTTATTAAGCTCAATAAGTCCATTAGTTTATACCCATTGATACCAAAGTGCTGGTACTAAACCCTTTTGTAGTGCAACTAAACCATCTTTTGTCCCTATCGTATAAGCTGCGTGGAAAACATTTCTGAAAATATTACAAACTATCTGATAGCCATTTCAACATTAAATTCGATTAGGAATAATAATACCTCTACAAATGCCCTTTACATTATTTGCCCTTTACAACTAAATTTTACTACATCACAATTGCTCGAAAGAAATATATATAGTTACTTGTAATGAACTGCGTAATTTCCTTTAGCTTGAAGTTCTCCTTGAAGTTGCATACGGATCTTGACAACCTCTAGAGGATTCGAAAATATACCGGCTCCAACTAAAGATATTTGCCAAGAAAATCAATTATTTTAATTTTTAATAGTTATTCAAAAAGATCTAAAATGAGTTTTATGTTTCGGACCTGCAGCCACTCCTCCTAACATCAACTCCATGTTGTTATAATTCTTAAAAAGTGGTCTGAATTCGAAATATTTTATGAACACAGGATGGTGTAATATAGTGAGTGAGACGTGAGACTAGACTTCAGGTGTACACGCCCAACACGAGGATATCAAAGTTGATGGGACCCCCAGTTGCGCTGTGAGCCAACATTTGGAGACTATCTAAAATAAATATCATTTCCAATCAACTTTAATAAGAGTTGCTGCCCGAAATTATTTATTTAGCTTTAGCATTACACTCATTAACACAACTCCTTATTGACTGACTACAATAAGGACTTGTATATGTACACGTATGGACTATGGAATGGACTCTAGGGAATATTATTGTGGAATTGATATAGCGAGCACATAGGACACTTGCATACTAAATATTATAATTCAATGTTCTAGTAAATACTTAGCATGTTTTTTGCTCACAGGTAAAAATAATCATATTATTAGGACAATTAGCTTCGAACTCGATATATCTATGCCATATGCCGTAAGGTAAATGTATGCATAAGTAATAACACTTGGCAATGGCAATGTAGTATACTTGATGATACATGATACTAATGATACTAATTTCAGCATGATAATGTAATCTAAACATGGATGTATTTACTACTGGTGGGGAGCTATCGTTCAAAGTATGCAAGCTAATTTTTATCATTTTAAGACTATAATATTTTTGCTGTGAAGATAGGGCTAGGGATGTATAATGTAGGTATGCATGGTATAATACATTACATAATACTCCGATCATGTACTTACTAAACCGATATTTGAACTTCTATAGAAAATCATATAATAGTATATATCTTTCAAAACATATATATAATTTTAACACTTCTACTAATTAACGTAAAGTACAATAACTAAAATCCTTTTATTCTATACTGATTACTGATGGATCTTAGTATTAGCATAGATGGGCCTCTGAGAAAGAAAACCTACCCTACCTACTCACAAAATGCTGGCTCACAACTGTATAACAAGCGACAAGCCTAGCTATCGACTCAACCTATAAATACCGTACCTAAGTACTACCAGTAATGCTTATTTAAATGGATATGATGTGACGACAGGGTTTGTTCCTTTCTATGCTACGCAGGTTTAAAACCCATTTATTTCCTAATACTATCAATGCTATGTGATTTTTGAAGAATAAATAAGAAAAGTCTCGGGTTACTTGTTTTATAAATTGTTAGCTATTCAAAGACCATTTGATTAGGTTGCCTTGAATGATTGAATGCCTTGAAATTGTACTTTTCTCCCTGTAATGCAATACAAAGCTGTGATGATGTACATGATAATTGCTTGTTTTCGCTTTTACACATAGCAAAGATCCTTATCAACTTACTACACAGGATGAGGAGTAATGTTAATCAGAAAGGTTTGTAGGTAACTTGTCTTGTCCGTGATCTTCCAGAATATCATCCGATTCAATTTGCAAGTGAGAAGCCAATCGGGAGTGATATAGCCATTTAGCACCCTACAACACCCATTTTAGCGCTAATTGGCCAACTGACTGAATTACTATTTATACTTTACTGATGTCTTTGCATAATATTGGACGAAATTATTTCTCAAACCAAACACCTTTAGAAGAATTGCCTACAACATAACGAACTAGATCACAGTCCTCAAGTTCTCGTTCTCACAACTCTTGAAATCACCAGTGACATTCCCTAATTTTCAATTTCTCACTTGTGAAGTTTTTAATTACTAAATCAGGGTGTGTGAATACTGGTATGAATAATTACTAATTAGTAATATACACTCTATAATGTTTGTATTGCGTAATGTATTGTGTTTGTGGGTATAGGATATACCATGTACGTATATGCATGTAAATTTTGAGACAATGGGCATGCTAAAGTAACCTAGAAATGTATAGTATTAGATATTATTGTCTTACAACAACTTGGATGAAAATACAACAATAACAGTAGAATAATTGTCTCACGTATCTGACGTATCTAAACATTTGCTTGTAGTTTGTACTGGACTTTGTACTTTTCATCTATTTTAAATTCTATATACGCAGCAACAAGAGCCAATGAGCAACGGAGTCTTAAATAGAGTTATTGTCACGATTTCTTATTTAACGAATATATAAATACAATATTTTCGCAAACGATAAGCGTGATCACGTTCAGCTGATCCACGAATGCATTCAGATGAGGAGGAAGGGAATATGCGTAGGAGGATGACATTATGAAAAGAAAAAGCGCTATTTGAGAACCCGGGTATCTACAACGTGCTCTACGTGAACTCGTTCGCCGGCTCCTGTCACGATGTTGACAGGTAATGTTGAACGGAAAATGCTTTTGGATTGTCTGTTACAGTTTAAGTTAGGTATTTATTACAGTATTAATATAAGGTCATTTTTCGTAGCTGATTCAATGATGTATGTGTAACAAATAACAATAATCTCAGAATAACCCCGTTGGAAACTCTCGCAGGAAAACTACCTCCAAAATATGTATATGGCTTGGCTAATGAGAAGGACAACAGCTATAGATGAGAATGAGAATTTAGGAATACTTGAGAATTTTTACAATGATTCGTAAATGATTTTGTTTACATAATATACGCCTGAAATTGTATTATAAATACATTTCGCTAACGTATTTATATAAAAATAGAAATCTAATAGATTTATTCGTAGACACCCCATTACATCGGTAGTGTTTTCTTGGCATTCAATGATAATGTTAGAACCTGTAACTATCTGAACCTGCATATTACTGAAGATTCCATTCAATATTTTCATGTAATGGAACTTGTAATGACGACTGATACACAGAAAAGTAAATAAAAATACACAGTTGCATATCGTAAATAATTAAAGGATGACTGAATCATTTCCCTATCTGTGTCACGTCGTCCTATAACTATACCCAACTTAATGTAGAAAACATAAATTCATATCAATTTCATTAATTAGTATTATCGCAATCGCCCGATACACCCAAAATACTAATTCACTCAATTAGAGAGAGAGGAACTTGATAATTGCTGATTTCATGTTTATACCATTTTAGGGACGTAATTAACATGTTTCTAAAACCATAATAATAATATTCTCTCAGGCCATAAAAATATATGTTAATATTTGGAACAATACTGTTGCACCCATAATATACACATACACCATTCGCTTGTTGGTATATTAAAATTTGTAAAAAATAAATATTCGACATTTCCTTTGCTGAAGGCTTAAAAGTTAAAATATTTATGGGTAAAATTAAAAATGCAATGCCAAACAGCAACTGTTTTGTACACACCTACCGCAGAGTTACATATAGGTACTCTAGTAGATATCTGTTTCAAATTTTGAAAATATCACCTAATACCATTGCTGTTACGTTTCTAATTTTGCGTGTTTATTTCATGTCGTATCGTTATTCAATTGTTTCTTTGTTCTTTTCATGTAGACGATGGTAATGCTTGAGCCGGTCCCAGAAAACCAATAGCAGAAGTGTATGAGGACCTAAACGGAAATAGTTAGCAGTCCATCCTTTATAGAACCCTGTGAACCCTTCTTCTTTATAAATCTTTTTTGCGCAATCAATCACAGTCTTGTAAAGTAAACCTGTAAATTAATTTACAATAATTAAAGTATTTGAACGCACGTCATTTGCTAAGGCTTTATTAACTACATCAATTTTGTTAATGACAGCAATTAGGTACCTTTTCCTTTCGGATCGACTCCTTGGTTGTAAAATCGAGTTGCTACCAGATCAAAAGGTGCCATACTTATCGTTACAAAAACACCGGATATCAAGCTTGCACAAAAAGCAGTTACCCATGTTCCTCGTGGGAAAATATCTTGCGCTCTCACAAACTCTGCAGGTCATTCATATACGAACAGATATTAAATTCAAATTAGTATTCATTTTAGATAATTATTATGGCTATTAGTTGTCTAATTAAGTATGAGTGTATTTAAATGTCGGAAATTCATATTATGTATTGTAAACAGCAAAAAATTACCGAGTGATTTCTCAAAAGTTAGCATTTGAACTGCAGATGCAACTGCAACTCTGGGAACTGCACTAGTGGAACCTCGCCACAATCCAAGAATTCCATGTTTTTTGTATATGGATCTTAAGGCTTGAGTTAACCCTTTGTAATCGTGCTGATGACCTACTGCTATTGTCTTCTCATTAGCCCGAGACTGCAGATGTGTTTTGACCTATTACAAATATCGATTTAAGATGTTTAGTGAGCTTGTCATTTTCATTATTGTGCGCAACATTGTCATCTTATTAGCAAATAGCATAAAACATTACTAAGTAAAGAGGAGATCCTACAACAGCTCCTACAGCTCCGGAAAAAGCACCCATCAGTAAACTTGCCAAAGGATCTACCCCTTCTCCATTTTTTCGTCGTGTTAAGCCATGATTTTCTGCTAGTTGATATGTACCCAGACGAGTACCGTTCATAATGAATTGGTACCATAACGCAGGAACGAGTCCTTTCTGTAGGGCGAACAGTCCATCTTTCTTGGCTATAGTAAATGCGGCATGAAATGCATTCCTGAAAATTGTACAACATTGTGCTATTGAAAACAATCACATTTACATACCAAATACGCACATTTACAGCGAGGTTAATTCACTTTGCTTAATGTTTCTGTTTCTGTACAAAAGGTTGTCGCAATTTACACAACAAAAGAAAATGAAATTAATATGAAGAATAAATGTAGGTACCTATTGTTTTATGTGTAAATACGCATAGACGGACTAACGTAAAAGTGCATCCTGCAAATGGATGAAATCAAACAGATGCTAAGCACTTGAATTTAAGCTAATTCATTCCGTAACAATGTACAGAAGAAGAGGTCAATGAAAACATGAAAAAACAATCTTGTCATTTTGTAGAAGAGTTTCATAAAAGAAGAGAAGAGAAAAGAAGAGTTTCATAAAAATCTCAATAAAGACATTTTCCTGTTTATGCAGCAAATCCACTTTTATAACTACTTATCTCCGGTAATTAATAATAAAGTCTCTGGTGTACGCAACCTGAAGTACATCTGCTCAGCTGTAATGTAACGAACAAAAAGGCTATGTTATGTACTATGTACCAATGTACCAATAAATTATGCGTGCATACAGATAAATGTCTCAAATGTGCATTATCAGTGTGCATGATTATGTTGGCGGATACAAAAAGTTTAGTAGTAAATACTTTAAAAGTATAGCAAAGACATGCACACTGATAATTTTAGTGCATGCTAAACAATTTGCATTCCATAAGCGTATTAATAATATTATAGATAAAGTGATGCATGTAGAATGCAATTTAAGTAATGTAGAATGAAATGTTTTATGTATAGATTTCGCAAAGTTTTCTGCTACTCACCTATAGTGTACGACATAGAGTCCACGTGCCTGAAGTTCACCTTGTAGCTGCATACGAATTTTTATCACTTCCAAAGGATTGGAAAATGTTCCAGCTCCTACAGCTGCAACACCTCCTATGACCAGCTCCATCGCTTAATTTTTCAGGGTTATTAATTACGAAATGAGCTGCAGGAAAATAAGTCTTCAATTTTTCACCACATTAGATATTTCCCAGACGAATATATTATGAAAGAGAGACTGCAAGGACAGAAAATATGAACACAGACTGAGTGAATGTTGAGAAGGTAGAGGAAGGTTCCAAAAGCAGCTGTACTGTGACTTGGCTCTGTGAACAGAGGAATTATTATCTGTTAGACTTAGACTGACCTTGATTTTGATATTGGTAGTGGATGCTGCAATTGAAACTTCAGTCGATTTCGTCCTACTAGGGTGTGTTAATAATGCAAATTGAACAAGCGGTGTACTTTCCTATTGGAAATCACACTTCTCTAACCATTTTACAAACAAGATGTACCGAGTATCAATATCAAGATATCAACACATTTTCACATACCTATGTACGATCTGATGGCAAGATATATTACTGCTAATCTCAATCTCGCCTATAGATGAATGTTACTTTACAAATGAGATCTATCTATGTATCTGTATCCACGATGATCTGATTGCAAAATTTAAACGTTATCTAGCCACCTGTTGCCGGATTATCTGTGGAAATTTATAAATGATCACTATGTGGAAGTAAGATTGAACCTTACGGAATCTGTTTCTGCTGCTGGTGCCTTAACCAAACTTTAGAGACAGACTAAAACAAATAATATGATGGTGAAACAAGTCCTTCCTTTCGATGTGAATCATTTTAAATAGCATTATATCTTGTGCTTAATGTATCGTCACGTTCTTGGTTGTTCTAAGATTCCATTGTCATAAAATGTATGTACTTAGTACTTACTTGATAGTTCTTGCAGTGATATAAGTATATTGTAACATTTTTCCCAAGGGTAAAAAACTCACGGAAATTAGTTGTATAGAAATTCCCTGTAATTATCAATACAACAGCAGCAGCGGATTTCATGTTTTGTATAATACCTAATGCCTATATTAATAGCCAACTCCCTAATGCACAAAGAAAATTGTCTAAAATTTTTCCCAACGTGAGCAGGAGATTTCAGATTGCAGTATATATAATAGCTATACCGGCTAATGACACGATATAAAAAATTTGCATGCAGTAAATTGTCGGGATTTTTTATTTAACTTGCCCGTCAAAAGATTTCAATTGCAAAGACTGCTACTGATTAAGTGAGCTCAATTGCTAATTTTAATTAGTTCCTAAGTTAAAGTTATTGTTAATTTATTGCTTTTCACAGCAGGAATAGATGCGTGTAATCCATCTTTATAGTGTATACCTACTTACCTCTGAGTTAGTACACTTAATGTCATGTCATGAGGTAATACATCCAATTAAAATATTTCCATGTTTCTGATTTTTGTTGGTAATTTAATTTCTTTATCTGGATTATTGTAGTATGGTAAGTAGTTTTCATTAGTACTTACTCGTATTTTTTCTCTTTCGAGCAATTGAAACGATAAAAAATATTGCGTTGTGTTGTTGTGTATTATTATGCTAAGTTTTTGGAATGATTTGATCTCCCAAAATTTTCTTCTAAGGAAAATGCTCGATTTATCTTCTTTGTTCACCTCTTACATTGGAATAATCATGCTTCTCTATATGCAGAAGGCATTTAATCTTCTTTGTGACGTAACCTATTGTTAGTATACCTAGGTAAGTACAAGACAGGAAGTAAGTGTGCTGATACAAGTGGCAGGCTGTAGAAACGTCATCCACCCTACTGTGTTTTTGTACCTATATTTTCTACTCACCTGAGAATTTTATTGATCATTGATCTTGCAAAAGTTTGATCAATAAAATTCATTGCAATACTAATTCACTTTTTCTTATATAGGTATGTATAGGTTTATTCATGGCTTAATAGTAACTGCATATTATTATGTCTATACTTAAGAACAGTATCATGTATCTCTGCTATGCTAGCATGAGAATATCTTCACACAACGCAGATATGTGAAATGAACTCACAACAGGAACAAATAATATTATGTGATACTTGCTATATACCTACATATTATATTACACATACATACTACCAATCATATTTTTGAAAGTATAGCAAAAATCATAGCAAATACTTAGAATCCTTTATATCTTTTGTGTTTATGTCTGCTTGTAAACTCTGTTACTACTTGGGACTTGGGGTGATATATATTTTTACAGAAAATACTTCTTTTTAACAAAATCATTTCTTCCGAGACTCTAATCTGTAATTTCGGAAAGCAATTAACTTGTCATGTTTCGATTTAACTGGAAGTGAAACAATATTTTAGGGCAGGTGATACCACTTTTTTTAAAATTTACATCAAAATAAACATTCAGTAGGGAATGCTGGGAAGAAGTTAGTCATTGACATTTAGACACACACTTTAAATAAATATTAAGTTTACCTATGCCAACATCAATAGAAAAGGGATCTGGATTTTCTGTCAGTAAGTGGGAGCTGAAATATCTGAAGTGTCGCTACAGAGCTCACAGAAATAAGGTAGGTACCTACCCATTTAATTTACTCGTAATAATATAATAGTCTTTTTAATGTAAACTATAATATCATTATGGCCTGATAGGTAGATACAATGCATACTCCTTGTCCTTACTTCCTCAATGACACATGTATACATATTTACATAATAGGTAATTAAGTAAGTACGTAATAGCGTGAGAAAATATTTAAAATTTAATTGACCCAGGATAACTCAGCATCTGCAATGTAATATTATTTTAATTGTATTTTTATTATGTTGTCAAAATGAAAGAAGGGTTACGCAATATCATGCACATTTTTGGAATTGTCTATGCAAATAATGTTAGCTGTGTACAGAATAGAGAATAAGTTAATTTAAGTTAGCTTGACATTTAATAATGTCTGTACAATTTATGAATGTAGCAACGTAATTTAATTTAGTTTATGGTAATTTAATTAGGTACTTATAGAAAAGAGAGTTTGGTATAACACAAGATGTACATACTACATTTGCAATATTTAGTTCTTGTTAATCCCGTTTGAGAAGCACAAACGTACTGATTGCGGAGTAAATTCTCCATCAGTGAATTCCGAGAAGAAAATGTGCTTAATATTAGCTATAAATGCATATGAATTAATTTTTAAGATTGCTGCAGCCACACCTGCTATTGATGACAAGGCACCAGCAGAACGACCACACGTACGCTTCAAGAACAAAAAGGCATTAAATGAAGAGCGCAGACAAGCGATAATAGTTCAAGAGAATCTCAGAATTTTAAATAAGACTGCAGAAATCATGTCGTCAGGAAATTCCCCCATACCTGCAGAACAGTGTACTGACGGACCAGATAATTGTGTGGGGAAAGTGGGACCTATAACCACTACGATGAGAAGAAATACCAGAATTCTATTACAGTGGTTTTTGCATAAGTTTGGCAGCTACATTCCTTGGTGGGCTGAAATTCGCTACAAGCAATAGCATCAATTTCTATTTTTCTTATGTAACATTTGTCTTTAGATTATCTCAATGCATTTCTACAATCATCAATGTAAGGTGCTGTAACCAATTTTCAGCAAGATTGTTCCTTGCATGCACAGTGAAAGTAATGATTGCCTAGTATAATTAGAATTAATAAACACCTAGTGTAAATATGTGATTTTCAATTCCTTAAAATTAGTGTTTGCAATTTGTCAATAAATTAAAACCAGTGAAACAGTTTCGAAACTCAAAATCCTGACGTGATTCTACTCAAAAGTTTCATTATCCAATTGAAAAGAGCTTAATGCACCATATATCAAAATGAATGAGTTAGTGGTCAAACAAACCTTGGCTTTTAATAATGAGTTCCCCTTAGTCTAGGTTTCATGTTTATCTTAGGAAACATGAATAGGAGACATCCTGTATATTTCATACACATTTGTAATTACTCTACTTTGATGAAATTACACTAATCTCTCTGTTCTTGAAAGGTGACACCGTTTAAGGATGATGAATCCAGAGAGAATACGCTTTTAATTTTCCCGTATATTACCCGGATAATATTTTTAGATGTATATTAATTTGTGGCAGTTCCAAGAACGAAATAAATGACCTTAGCACGCGCCGCTCGGTAACCTACCTATTCTAATGTAAGTTGATATAGTATTAAGGATGCACCGAATTAATAACTGAAATAGCAAACTTCGACCAAAAGAGTAAATAAACGAATAAACCTCTTTCTTGGTTTTGTTGGGCAGGTTCCTCAAAGCAAAACGGTGTATTAACGAAAGTTGCACAGGGCCTCTTTCGCACGCTTATTCTGAAGATCTCATTAAATAATCATGACCACGTGCAACAAACATTTCCTTCAATACCTTATTAATTGTTTGGCGAGGTTTGGTTTTGCCATTATGTCATAAGAAATGAACAACTGTCTATTAAGGCGTTTATCATAGCCTCGATACTAATACTGGCGAGAAGCCACTTCAATAGGAAAACCGCACTTTCTCTTTTGGGTCTTTTGAGGAGCGATTTCTTGAAGTAGGATTATATATTTAGATTTTAAAAGGCTAAGGAAAGGACACGAAAAAATTATACGATTATTACCAGTGGATATTATTGATGTGATAGCCTTCGATTTGCTTGCACTAATCGCCCATAATACGAGCAGCAATCAACAAATTGCAAATATCGGGAAAAAATTGCAAATTTTGATATGATAAATGGATGACCTTTCGAAATGTAGAAAGTGGACCTATTTAATAACTGTCAATTACAGTAAAATTGGTGAAAGTAGAAGTAGAACGCGAAACTACATAGATAGTGGGTTCGGTTAACGTAATTATATGGAGGTATTGTATGCAAATTTCAGAACAAAGCAATTTCTTCGAGGCTTTGACTCTATCACAGGTTTCTTGATTGAACTTTTCGTATTCTAGCAAAATATTGCATTTATATTACATGATTACATTGACAGCACATGGGGCTACGCTTAAAATCGGAAAAGGATGGAACTTGGAGCTTATAGAACTCTCCAGGAGCCTTTCAAGGTTTCGAGGAAGCGTGTGCAAGCATCTAGGTACGGACATTGGAATGTCAGAGTAAATTCAACAATATGAAATATCAACACTACAAATAAATTGCTACTTTCACCGTCAGAATCCCAGAAATGTAAACCATACTCTATGCTGACGAATTCCTTTTGATCCATTTTCCCTCATGAAGGATTTCATGAAGCAAAATTGGAGGTACATAAAGAAACGCCTAACAAACAGAAATTATCAAACAAAGCCTTTAGAAATTTCTACGGCTTATACAACGTGTTGTTGAAGCTAAATAAAACACAGTGGGATAAATTGCAGTGAGCAGTCATATCCCAAGAATCCATACAATTAAAGCAACTTGAAAACACTTTTCAAAGATAATTTATTTTGCTATGAACATAAAACTTAATTACAATTACGAAGCGATGTCGTCAACAGTCGGCGCGTGTACCACAAAAAAAACAATTACCCGCAACTTACGTCGCTAATGAGCGCTCGGTCTATGCAAACTAAAAAATAAGAAAATTGTAGGTTAACATTTAATTTAAAGTAGTAGTAGAGTAAAGAAACGCAATTAATCTGCAAAGTAGAAAAATAGTATTCTATTTTTGGCATGAAGGGATTTGGCTTCACTTTCATTTGTTACTACCTTTCTGTAATAGAGTCCAATTCCGTTATTGATTTTCGTAACGACGGTTTTGCAAACACCTAGCATGCATGGGCTACGTATTTCTTGTTATGCACACCCTTCATCAAATGCCATATTCATATTATTTGTGGCTTTGTAGAAGTCGGAACGTGTTATCAAATGGAAAATTGCTTTCTACTCTATACCTAAATGCATAATTTTATTATTATTCACTCATTATTAACAGCAATCCATCCAAAGTACGAGTATGTACCTACCACAAATAACCTGCTTTTTACAGGTGAGAATACAGGGACAATAATTAAAATCGTCTTTAATTCGCCACATCAAATGCCATAGTCATATTGTTTGTGGCTTTGTAGAAGTCGTAACGTGTTATCAAATGGAAAATTGCTTTCTACTCTATCCTTAATGCATAATTTTATTACTACTCACTCATTATTAACAGCAGTCCATTCAAAGTATGTACCACAAATAATGGGATTTTTACAGGTGAGAACATACAGACAATGATTAAAATCCTGTTTAATTCGTCATCACAGATGATGCAGTTAATGCGCAATATTGAGTGTATTTTTGCTTATTAAATTCCTGCTACAACAACCTGTCATATTCACAAAACGCCAATGTATGTCTCATAATATGTAGCAAATGCTATATAAAGATGTACTGCAATTTTCAATCATCTTGAATATCACTTTAGAAGAGAATTTCATTCTAAATCGGTCGAGTGTTCAAAGAGATTGCAATGAGAGTGCATACCTATGTATAGTGAGTAGCTGTCAGTATGATCCAACCTTACATCATAAAATAAATCAGAAGCAGCCCTTCCTTGAATTACGTAGGTAGTACACATAAAACGAACTTTTACGGAAGAGACTTTGACCTATTTTCCCTTTGGCTGCAAAGGCTTCCATGATTTCATAGGAGTGCGTAAGATTTCCTGTGGTAAATTCTGTTACGTATGTTGGCTGGAGGAAAAGAGTCGACTGTGATGTGAAGTCAAGTTCGCCACGTGCCTGTCCTATTTTCACTTTGCTTTACTGCTCTGCTTTACTTCTCTGTTGCTCTAGATGCGTTTTCTCTTGATCTTCCTCTGTACTTCACTTCATCTTACGATTTGATGTGCTTTCATGTAATCCTATTGTTCCTACTATTACATGTCCATATACGACATGCACTAATACTCTACTAGATACATGTACATTTCATTTTATAGCATTCCATACTTGTGTAACTGATGTGCTTTTACCCCCTCAGCTGCTTTTCTAATAGCTCTTCACTCTTATGTAAACTTGCCAGTAGTAAATAGATTTACTATGCTTTTATTCGTGTTCCAGATACGAATGAGTAACAGTAGTAAATAATAACCTATTTTATATTGTATCATTTCGCCAATTTTAGTGTCAGCGCAGAAAAATTCATCTCTTAAGGTTGCCCCGTTATATCAATCAAGAGTTCAGTAGGAGAAATATAATAGCAATAATAACTTTAAATCAAAACTTAAACACACCTGCCATTTCAGGATACATGAGTTAGACTAGCAAGCATTAAATTACCGTGTTTCACTAATATTTAGTATTGTACTAGCTTTCCCTAGTTCACAATTCAAATTATGTTAACATTCAACCCACAATTAGCCAATAAGTACCTTTAATTTGCCAAATACTTGTAAATTCATTTATGTTTCAACTTTTTTCTTCTAAATACTTTTTTCAAATGCTGCTACTATATCTATCTTCTATTCATAATGCAAATTCGTTAAAATAATGGAAAATTTTGTTCTGCACCAAGTTAAATATGAGGACGAATGTAAAATCCAAGGAAGTAGAAAGAGTCTGCATGGAATTCATACAAGACAACAATTTTAGGTTAAGCCTATGAAGTGATGCGTTAAAGGAAACCAGCAGCAGTAGGAGCATTTATTACAAGCCGAAAACATTTAGTGCGTACTGGCAGAGTTTAATCATCTAGTTTATAGCTCATGTTCCAAGCACTTAGCATTCGCATGCAGGAATTGGCTTGAAATAATATAAGTATAATAAATATATAGGTAGATATGCAATTATATATATATATAGGTATATATGTATCTTGTGGTACCCGTATCCAGATATATGACACGCGCCAGGACGCGGAAAGTAGGTTTATTGGGTTTTCCTCGACAAAGATCCATGCCATGACTATAATATGAAACTTTATTGCTATCTATTAACTTTGTATATTAGCAGAAGAGGACTTTTACATAATACTGTGACTGTGTCTATTATGCTCTTGTTGCGGATCGCCTAAGCATATTGTTTTGATAACATCTTCGTGTGGACCATTGTAGTTAAAATACAAGTCTACTGTGTATGTAAACACCACAAACTAAAAGACGACCTTGGCTCAATGATTGCACTGCTCTTCTCTAAGTTTGCATATTGCAAAATACCAAGTGTTCTCACTCTTTTCACCTATAAATATATCAATTAACATAGTAATAGTTGTTAAAAATAGTAGATACTTAAAATTCTACAAATCTATTTTAGCTTATAATACCACGTACCATTGGGGAAAATGCTTACTAATCTTTTGGTTTCATAATTTCAATTTTATTTCATTGAATTATGTCTTACGCATGTTTATACTTACTTGACGTCATGCGAGTCTCGGATCCTCTTGAGTCAATAATCTAATTAAGTTATAATGTTTTATAAGTTTCCTTTGATATTTAGCTATGTACATGTAACAGCACATAACTGGAAATGTAATTTTAGCTCATTCTGTTTACCTTGTGCTCTACTTTTACTTTTAACGGAAATATTGCATATCTACTTCAGTATCGTTGCATAAAAAGAGAACATGCATAAAGTGACTGAGCTAATTTAATTCCTAGGATCCTCTCCAGAATAGAAGTTGTTATTTACTGCTTATTTCTTAGTAACTTGGCTTATAAATAATGGACAGTATTTGCCCAAAGGCATAAAGCCTTGTCTCGATAAAAGCGAAGGCGTACGAATTTAAAGTCAAACCATTTACCGTTTACTCCATTTGACATAAAAATCAGCATCTATTTTATCTGCGTGCTGTGGTGTCTGCTGTATAGAGGTGGAGGATTGCATGTGGTAGTATTAAAAGAAATGTTAATTCATGTCAGTAGAGTATAGAAAACTGGAATAGAGCTCAATTCCAGGCTCAATCTTTACAATCAAATAATATTGTCGAGGGAGCGGTGATGTGCCTCCGCTTTGTTGTTTCCGTCGTCTTTGAT
The DNA here is from genome assembly GCA_019776505.1 of Tomocerus nigrus. Lineage (NCBI taxonomy): Eukaryota > Metazoa > Arthropoda > Collembola > Entomobryomorpha > Tomoceridae > Tomocerus > Tomocerus nigrus. Next base: position 1,150 of record JABASI010002911.1, on the reverse strand, counting down.
TTGAAAATGGCCCTGACACGTGGAGAGGATCAACTTTGCCCTAGACGACAGTTCTAGTTCTGCGCTCTGTTCTCTACATTCACGCTTTAATTTAAGACTATACATACGTAGTGTGTTATTGTTCTCTCTGATCCTGTTTTATTCAACAGCTAGTTTATATGATCGATATAAAGATGCTCTTACTATATTATTATATCCATTACACTGTTTCACCGCTATTTTCATGCATATGGATTTTTGCATCCTAGTTTCTTTGTACTTCTGTCCATTCTTGCACTACCGTTTCATTTTTATTTATAGCTCTTTGGTTTGTATTAAATTGAACTCGTAGTGTGGATGGAATTCAAAACTTTTTTCAAATAATAGTTTCCTAATTAACACTCGTGTATGTACAAGTTTTGCTTCCACTAGTTTCAACAACCCACTTACAATTTCTTAACTTTTACTTGTCAGGCCCTTTAACCAGTAATATATTACAAAAGGGGAGAGAGACATCATTATCATTAATCATTAGTAGAATTAGAGAAAAGAATCCCACAGTAAACTAAATTGGGAAGCAAACAAAATCAGGACTTTTCTTCAGTCTCAACACATTACTATACTTTCTCATCTAAGATTACTGTAATGCATCTTAGGTATAGATATATCCATTTGTCGCTACCTACCTAACTCATGCTACACATTTAAAATTTTGTTTCTAGCTTCGTTTCTTTTTTCCAGATTTACCTGTAAATTTTATTTCACACATTTCAATAATTTCCGCAATTTCCATAAACTTATATCTTTTGGTATTTTGGTAACCTCATATTGTACGTCAAAATGCGTTTACTTTGTGTTCTTAAATCAATGAGAATTTTTCATTGAATTATTAATTGCTTTCAAGATACTTTAAGTATGTGTAGAATGCAGGTAATTACACCAAACATGAGACCTACTTTTTTGTTTGAAGGTGACTTCGTAAATAGTTATTGCTCATACTTTTTTATGATGACTTATCGATTTCTGTGTAGTATTAATTTTTGTTTATCAATACGTGTATCACTTTTCATTTTCATGGTCCATAACAAGTGTTTAGCCAAATGAGTCAGTATTTTTGCTGGTGAACTAGTTTAATTCAGAATACTGTACTCGATATCATTAATTATTTATC
>JABASI010002910.1:0-18023 GCA_019776505.1 Tomocerus nigrus | reverse complement strand
CGTAGTTTGGTCAACTTCCGCTAAAGCGTTCGGGAGTTATCGTGCTAACGGACGGACGTACGGACGGACGGACGTACGGACGGACGGACGTACGGACGGACGGACGTACGGACGGAATGTGTGATTCTATAAGCTCCCCAGAGGGCGAGCTAAAACTGTTGTAAATTGTAAAGTTGAAGCCTTAAACAGTCACTTTCAGTTTTAACAACTCCAAGGGTTGATGAACGTTTCCGGCACAAACCTTGCGTTTCAATTTACACAACTAACTTTGATGTTTAATAAAAGAGGATGACGCATTTTTCGGCCATTGTTCTATTGCCATCTCTTGTCTTACACTTTCCACAGAATTAAGATTAAGATTATTTCACCATTATTTACTGAGCACAGCATGTATACTTTGTTTGTGTGGTAGAATTAAACAAATTGGTATGTATTATTATTCCATAATTTTGAATTTAATTACCGCTTTCTGAAATTGTATTACTACATAATATATTATCAATGTGGATAATAACAGGTCACAGCGATTTCTGGTTTCGAATGCAGGAATCGATAGTTAATCAAGATCAATCTTTTAGTTATTAGTAATTTTATTGTTCATTCAGTAATATGTAATAATATGGGAGAAAGGGTATTCGAAAAATATCGGCACGTGTACTTTCGCTTTGCTTGCTGAATGTGCTGATTAAGTGTATAGGTATTTTACAATGCATGAATACATTAATACATTACAGTAAGTAATCTTAGATAAATGAAAACACCTCTTGTAGGATAATTTTAGTACTTTGACTGTCGTTGGTATCGGATACGCATTTGTATTTGTTAAACTCGAGACAGATGACCACAGGACATGACATGAGGCTTCTCTTGATAAACCTCACTTCAAATGCAGCCAACTTTTAGGAATTTACATAAGGTGGAGCATTGATTAGAAAATAAATTATGTACTAGCTAACTGTTTCAACAGGAACCTCAAAAAGAGTTATTTTGGTGACTAACGTTTTCGTAAGACACGCAAAGACATCGAAAAAGTTGAAGGCCTACCATTGTGCTTAACTTTGTCATTCAATTCACTGCTTCCTTTAAATGAGACATGGTAGCAAACGAAAGTTACACGTTACATTTGTAGCTTTGACAGATCCCAATTGCCATTATTTAGTGAGAGTCATTTCAATTAAAGTGAAGAAAGTACGTGATATTCGAATGTGGTGAGTATTACACATTTATAAATTGTAATTTAAACACACACGACAGTTTTAGCTGTGAAACTTTGTTAGTAACACATAGCAGTGTAAAATGTATACGAATTAATGTAGAGGTGTACCAAAAAGTAACAAGGTACACCTACATTAATTTGGCGTTGTTAGTTGTTAGTTCTGAATTTTGAGTGTGTGAGAAAATGCGAACTTTATATGTAAAGCCAAAAGGGTTCGGTTACAGAAGAATTTAAACAATGGTTTGACTTTGCCGTAATGTGGGCTTTTGGCATTACTTGGCACATCGGAAACGTGACAAAAGCTCGACTTTGAACTTTGTGCTAAGCTGTAATAATACGAATGTATGTATGATGCATGCATCTGCCTAGTGAGAATAAGTTAAGCACAACTGTAAAATACTTTGTCTCAATTTCTCGTTAATAATGTACAGAGAGAGACAGAGATGATAGAGAGAAAGTGTGTCTGCCTTGTTAGTCTTCTACGCAATTCTCTTTCTCTGTTTCATGTTCCGTGAGTGGAAAAGGTAGTTAGTTAGGTTAGCGAGCTTTCGCTTCGACTATAACTTAAGAAAAGTCAAGCCATGAATTGTTATGATGAGAATATCCGATCCACAGGGTGTCACGTCTCCCGCCCGCCATCCTAATTAATGAATCTCAGCCAGTCCACAGAGTCCGGACGTGCTTTGATCCTCTTTGATGACGATCTCCAATGTTCTCTGTCTCTCTCATCCTATATGGGGCTAAGGAACACTTTCTCTTTAAACATACGAAGAATACTTTCTACCGTTTTCTCTTAAATTAACTTACTTTCGTCTAAAAGATGAGAACGCGTAGTTATGTAGCTTTTTCTTTGCTATATTATTTCCATTTATAAAATACAATGCAAAAACTGAAGAAAGACTAATGCGAATCTTTATTACTAGTGTACTTTACAAACCTTCGATAATAAACATGTCCCTTGCGATAGTTTTACTTTCTTTTATGCAGCGTTACAATACAATAGAGGATTAGGCATACTCTAAAGAAAAGACATGCATTAGTATTAGGTACTTTGTATCTTACATAACTTCATTATTTGACAAGATAAAAATTGCTATAACATTTTTATCTAAAAAGCTTGAGCATGTATATATGTATCTATTCAGTAAATTCACCTAGCCATGTATTTTAGACGAGTGAGACATATAATGATCGCATGTTGGGTAATTTTGAAGATGTAGCCAAGTCCTTAATAAGTAGAAATCTTTGTTCATGACAAAGTGAAAGAAGAAAGAAAGAACTTGAAAAGTTAAGCACAAAAGAGGATGTTAACTACTTGAAAGCTAATAATGTTTACAAACTTATTTTCGCTACTCTTTTTCTTTGAAGCTACTCTAAAAGAACATTGCTCAACTTGTAACATTACGTAAATGTAGACGCAATCTTATTAACCATGTTCAGTCAACCTATATATCCAATAACTTCGTGCTCTTCCTCTATATAGATATATATAAATACGTTTTATTAAAGTATACCCATGAGCATCAAAAAGTTTCTTTGCAGCAAACTTGATTGTAGTGTAAAGGTATGTCACTCAGTATTCTTTGAATTATTTTCTGTTCTTCGAAATTTTGAGTTGTAAATGATATGAGATAACCTTGGAGTGTGCCACTGTGAAATAGTATATTATTATCTTATTGGCTAATTTCTTTTCAGACTACGTTGTAAGGAAAGTGGTACTTCACATCTTCATTACAAAATATTACAAAATATTAGTTGTGGTTTGTGCCCGCATTAATCAGAAAGTCCGTTGTTAGGAACAGTGGTATGGTTGATGGTACTACAAATCTGCGCTGCGCTACAAAAATACAAAATATTAGTTGCGATTTGTGCCTGCATTAATCAGAAGGCTGCTTTTCCTCCAAGCTATTACAGTTTACAGAGCCATGTTGACAATTGTCAATTGATTACTTTTAACACTATGAAACTATGAATGATAATACACCTGTTAAGGTGGCTGACGGTACCTAAAAACTTGTGCCACACTGAACACACCCTGAACATTATTAAATTCATGTACATTATCTAAAGGCGTCGCTACTGTTAGGTACACTACTTAATTTGTAAGGGAATTTCGTTATAATGTTAAGGGTGGTGTGTTCCGAACTTCACTCTATCGCAATTGGCTCCTAAGGTAAATGCAGGTTTTTGGCCGCATTTTGGCACACAATTAAGCAGTAAAATTTTCTAAATTAAAAACGGAGAGGACTGCTTCCCCTCACATCTTTGCATGAAAGGTGACACAGTTATCCAACCCAACAGATGAAGCACAACATTTCCGCTTAATACAATTCCTTTCTAATCTGCAAAACCTAATCTCACGTCGAAATAGACCCTCAAAATATAGTCAAAGCATTTTACTTAATAATCACTTGATGAATATTCAAACGACCCGTTCTAAAAACCATATATAATAATTTTAACCGCTGTTATCTTTTATATCTTTTTCACTTTAATATATCGGTTTTACATACTGTATAAGAAATATTCTGTAGATTCGGAGTGATTGGAAAAAATCTGACTGCAAGATTCTTGTGAGCTTCATATTTAATGTCAATGATATTTCCAAGGACAATGAAATTAAGGGTTAATAGAAGTAATTGTCGCAATTGTTGTTCTCCAGTCATTGGGTTGCTGAGACGCAAAGTTGAGATATTTGCATAGAGAATAGATGGTATCTGTAATGGTCTCCGGACAACTGTAAATAACACATGGGAAGTGTTTGAAATGCGTTGTTAGGTATAAATGGAAAATGAATGGAAATGTAATAGATATTCATAGCATGGCCTGGCTGGGTGTCAGCAGAGTGCATGTCGATGACAGTTACACTTACCGAATCCAAAATTCTCTGTGCAGAGCCGACAGAAAGACACAAGTGTGTATCTATAAGTGAGGCTTAATAAATACCGGCTCCAAATATAGAAAGACGAACTTTGTCCACACTCCCTATCCCTAAATACATATATCATGTGCAAACATTTTAGCAGTAGTAACCCATAGCCATAAAGAGAATAAGAAGAAGCAGGGCCAAATCATGTCCATGTTCGGTTGAGTTGAGATTCAGATATTATTGCCCCAGCTTTGGAGCAATAACTAAATCTTCTTCTGTGCATATGTCTAGCTCTAAGCCTAGACAAATAGAGATAATATAAATCTTGCTTTATAAGGTCACTAGTTTTCAATATGTATTTATATGAGGAGAATGTTAGTGATAGTGTGTCATCGAAAGGATGTTGTTTGAGGCGAGAAGAGGCAGCCTCCAGCTTTTTCCTAAAAGTAAACCAAAGACAGGAGGACAAGACAGGAAAATCGATTTCAAAAAAAGAGGTCGTAAAACTGCCACCGACGAGAGAACATACCTTGAACAGTACTTATCTCTGTCTATTTGTACTTGATTTTACTTATGTATGTGCATGTATGTACTTTGTACCAACTCCTCCGCTTCTTCTCACTTGTAAGTGTCCATGTAAAATCTACTTTTATCTTATGCAATGCTTTATGTGATCTATGCTTATCTGTGCATTACAAGCGATGATTACCACGATGATATTTACCAAAGTGTATATGCAGAGTAGGGAAAAAAGTCGATTGCCCTCCGAGAACCTACAACCTACGCACTATTCGGCAGTATGTTATGTATTTGCTTTGCTCATTCGATACGCAGACAGCAGTGAGCAATAAATATATTATTTTTTATCATTTGAATACACACGGATGCATTTCAAAGTGTTTCATCGGTGCAATTCAATACCTTTTCGGCTCTCAACGAAAAACTAAAGCCAGTCACCACCAAAAACTAAGGCAGCAGCTCAGACAGGATGAGTAATATTCTTTAGGGGAACATCCCTTTAGAACTATTCCAATTCCTACTACTTATAGCAGCCATATACAGAGTGGTTGGTTATACAACAGACGAACATCCTTTCGTGTGGCATCAATTTTACTTTTACTATTTTACGTATGCATCTGTGTTTCATATTTATCACCTAACTAGTAGAAACTGTTTTAAACTGACAATTGCTTCCAATTTTCGATTTTCTGAGCATATGCCTTAGTAATAATATTCAAAAGGTTCAGGACCTTTAGCACTCTACTAGTTTTATTGACGAGAAACAGATAGGATTAACAAACATCAACTATTTATAAAGGAATGAATGATACGGTCAGTGCGTGTGCTTTTCACTCTTGTAAGATATAATCCATTTCATTGCTTACCGTGTATTCATTAGCCATGCGAACATTTTTACTATTGGGATTTATAAACCTCTTCCACAACTACTGCATGTTCATTAGGTTTCTCCCTTAACACCTGAAATAATCTCTGAAAGTAGATTAGTTAAAAGTTGAATTGGTAGCGATAGATTCTGACATACTAACTGTTAAATTCTTTCGGGCATATACTCAACTCAACCACATAAAAATGGTACTAATCGTTTTATATGTTTACTATGCATAATATTATAATCTATAATAATCTTATGTATGAAATAAAAGAGAGTATGTTAGGAATTGTGGATCACTGATAAATACGGGGTTATATCCTTGACACACACTATTAATATGATATGGACCTGTAAATAATAGATCTATAGAATGATATCATATGTATTCTTTGAATGCAACAATGTAAATGTAACCCTCTCCTTCTTAACTCTGTGACTTTATGTAATGTATGCACACACATGGCGTACCATTATTATTTTGGTTCGTTTGTTACTGTAGCATATGACTTGTTATGTCATATCTGACAACTGAGGGTAGTGTAATGTAATTCTTTAAGAGCAACAACAAAACATACAAGTGTTAAGCGGAAGAAGGCGTGACACTCTTTTTATATGCACAGACAAACTAGCTCGACTACTAAAATATACAAAACCTGACAAGTGAGCAATGTATAAATCTTTTCTAAATGAGTCCCATCTTTATTACGGAACACCTTTACGTTTGCAGACAAAATCTTAGTGATACTAATAACCAGCAAAAGATTTAAAGAAAAGGTGACATCTCGCAATTCTGACTGAATGCCATTAATTCAAAGTACAGAATATTTACTTTGTGACGTAAATATTCCAAAAAAGCTGTAAAAGTAGAAATATTTTTTATTTTCCTTCATGCATTGAAATAATAATATATTTCAAAGAAAGTATTTCATTCTTTCTCGAATCTGTATTTGGCAACAGCATGCAGTGAAAATTCCCATCTCCCCATCTCCCTTTTGTTTTAGAAAAAACAAAGGCAGAATAGAAAATAGGATGAGTATTAGCGAATAGGAAAGTTATCTTGACATATAGTAATAGGGTATCTTCCTGAGAACATTTCCTTCCCCAATTCTGAGATATGACCCATGATTTCACTTGACGACTAAAAATAAGAGCAAATTGTTTATATCATTTCCTTCTCCCCCTTCCATGGTAAACCACGAGGAGCAATGAGGAAAAGGGAATATTATAGCCATACGTAGTACATCTCCCTTGGAACTATTGACATGACATATTGTGTAGAAAAATCCTCGAGATATAATAAAAGCTGCTTCCCATTGAAGGAAGATGAAGATGTCCATGCTGGAGCGAGGAGCGGCAGGAAACTTGATGTTGATGAGATGATGACACTCGGAGGAGTAAAAACAACAACTCTTCGTGGGAAACCACATGCATTTCAGTTTCCTTTGTCAATTTCTCTTCCAGCTTACATTTGCCATTGTGGACCAATCCTGTTTTCACTTATGTACTTTCTGTCATCGGTTATTCTCTTTATCCCTCCTTCCATTTATATATCGATTCCACATATTTATTATAGCTGCCTAAAAATGCGTAATTTTCGCAAGACAAATATTCAAATCTTACTATTTGCGATTAAAATTCAGAAGATTGCTTGAGAGCTTTCATGATTGCAATTAACCGAGGTCTTAATTATCTACAGATTAAGCGTAGTAATAATAAAATATTAAAAATTGCATAAATAGTAGGTAGTACTTAATTGACAAAAATAAATAAATTTTGTGCTAATATTTAAAGAATTCTTTCCTTATTTACGCTTTGGGCTGTGGATAGAGGAAAATCATCAAAAGATATTAATATCTTGATAATTGTCAATTGTAGTCAATTGTAGACTTTTTCTAATGCATTCTAAATCTGTTTATAGATAATACAGAAATCAACGCACGTAAAACAAATGGGCATGAAATTTCCGTCCTTTCACATTGTTTACATTTAACTGTTGCAATATCAGAGATTGTATTGTATGGAAGTAAATAGCGATACCGCCCATTTCATTTCCTAGTTCCACTTTGCTCGTATCATAAGTTTGTATTAGTGAAGGATATGATGCCGTAACCACAATTACAGCGACCAAAACAGTAAGTAAACAAATAGTGGAGAACAGATGCACATTTATACAGATCCCAATGGTTAGGTAGCCATTTTAATGGAAAGAAAGAAGAAAATGAAATACCATAGCTCTCCATTAATTTCGGGTAGAAAGAGGAGCAGGGCAATACAATCAGAAAACAGGACAACAAACCAGAGGATGCAGGCAATAAACACAAAATAAAAGTCACTACATAGTTTAATAGCTCATCTAGCTCTCCTATAGCCTACACACTACACACCACAACGGAACTCATTCTATATAAAAGAACTATCCTTTTCAGTTCGACACAGAAGTAGTTCTGTTTTGGCTTTTCATATCCCGCAACATACCAGGAGGAGAAGAGCCGACACATCAACAGATAATGAATACAAATACGTTTACATTTCATTAGATATAACCAACAAACAAACTCTTTTATTCCGAGAACAGAAACAGAACGCAGACGACAAACGAACTAAATAAAGTTCTAGGCCCTTCTTTCACATTCTCTTATTATATTTACGCATAGTATACTATCTTCCTATACTCAAATAAACATACACTACTGTATATCAATAATGGACCTATATTCCTATATGTCATATAATAATAATAATAATAACAGTAAAACTAACCAGCCGGTGTAGCTAATAATAACCCTTGTTCTGTATTTAGCAAGTTACGCACTTATGAAATTATGTACATAAAGCTCCCGACTCATTTCCAGCCAAACAAACAAAGCTACTAATAAGATGAGACGACCCTGGCCTTGTATTCTGCTATAAAAGGGCTACAGTACAAAAGATATGTGTATAGGGATGTAAAATTAATATATCTGTGTGACTCTTGTGTATATTTAGGTATAGTGAGAATAGTGTGCTGAATTATTAGTAGAGCTACGCATTATTACATCACATTGCACCGTACTAATTCACTCACTCACATAGTGCACTCTCTCTCTCGCAAGTCAACTCAGAGTCGAGTCCCATTACGTTTCATTGCACTTTCACTTCACCCTTTGAAACTGCCGTGTTTATTAATGGGAAAAGTAAACTAATGCAATATCTACAATATTGCCATTTATATTATTAAGAGTTATGTTATTTTAGTCATAATAAGAGTACCCTTATATTTACACAAGCTGCATCCATACGCACACAGTGTATGAAGGAAATTATTGTTGTGTATATCTTCAAATATCTACTAGACTAAAATTAAGGTATACCTACGTTTGTTACATATGCATGACTTTATGGTGAGTGTAACTAATAATTCTCTATGTGTGTGTCGTGTGTATGTTTGTGGAGGCAGAATTTATAAAATTATAAATCTAAGGATTTATAAATAGGAGAATACTATATGAAGCTCTTTGCATTTATTCATTGATATATAGAGATGTATAGGGATCTTTCATCTGAACTGAACTGCCGAGCCAAATCAGACGGCTTCTACTCAATTAAACCGAACTAACTGAGGGCAATGGCCCGTAGGTAATGAATAGATGGGTTTAGACTCACATAATAAGCGGAGTGGCTCTAACACACACAGTCCTACTGGTGAAAATACTAGACAAGCCTCAATGACTTTTCTCTGTCTCTGAGCAGTGTCTATCTATAGACTTTGTTTTTCTCTCTAATGTTCATCTTGTATATATATACCACATAAAAACTTATTTTGTATCTGAGAATGTTTTCTTTAGGAATGTAGCATTTATTTTATTTTACTAATAGGCTCTTTACTCCTTGCTTACATTTGATAGATTAAATAGCTTATGTACCTATGCAATTGACTACTGTCAAACGACAACCTTCTTATTTATATCAATAATAAAATATAGCATTGTTGCATATTATACCTTGTTACTTGCTAGACATCCTAATGATATATTTTCTTACGCAGCTACTTTCATTTCTACGTATTTGTGGCTATGTTAGTGAAACTCGACTTTGTGTATAACAAGAATGAAAGTAAAGAGAAGAGAAAACAAATAAATGAATGAGAGGAGGTCGTCCTCGTCCCAAAGTTTGTCTTTCTCCTCGAATGATACTAAACTTTGTACATCTAATTGGACAAATGATTATATAGTAACCTGTGTGTGCGTAGTCACTATATATACAGAATAGTATGCACTTTGCGAAAATACACTACTCTGATCTAATAATAAAGGAAATAGGGAAATATAAAATTTAACAATGTCCCCAATGCATTCTAAGTACATAATAACTAATATTATTATAGATATACACGAGTGTGTGTGTAGCTTGTTTAATTGTAGCTAACTATAGACATGCATTGTTTTACAACTCTAGCCTTAATCTTTTAATAAACTAGCTATATAATTTTATAGTTTCTCAAAGCGGAAATGCAGAAAGTTGGTTTTGTGGTGCGTAATATTTATTAGATGTACTCAAGGAAAAGTCAACTGAGCTTAGTGTCTCTAGTCTCTATAATAAAATTATACAGAGATACAGAAATTCGACTATAGATATATAATAATAGAGTGAAATTGTGTATGAATTAGTCTGTGAGTTGGATGTATACATGTATTATGTAATAATGTGTCCCTTGCTGCATCTCTACGTGTTCCTCTCTCACCAAACAAAGTTCAAAACTAAAGTTCATTTCATTTTACACGGCCACATTTGCCTGTCTGTGGGTTACTTTCTTTTGTTATGCTCTCCGTCTTTTATTTATATGTAAAGTGCGTAGTGATCTCCGATACTAATTCTCTTACGGCTATCTACAATACATTTAACTATTATTATATAATATTATAGTTTCCGCATGCAGATTACAAAAGAGACAAGTTGGGTAGTGGTAGTGGTGGTGGTGCTTAAAGGACATAAAACAACTGATGCCCGTATAAAACTCTTCTATATAATATTCATGATGTCTAGTCGAAAAGTCGAAACTACTTGAGAGCTGCTAAGCCAAGGGCTTTTAATTCAACTTTGTTTTGTTCCTCTCCTCCTATTTATAATGCATAAACCTTTGTCGAAGAAAGGAAAGTCAATGCCAAAGCCAAATAACCAACTGCAAGTGTACGCAACGCACCCCGCTTCAAAAGCGAATCGACTAAAACTGAAAGGAACACCCGGCCCATGTCAATTCTACTGGAAACCTCGGATCTAAATCAACTTCAAACATTTTAATTCAAATCTTATACAACTAATACAACCATTTAAATCAATGGAATAATCATGGAATTAAAATATTCATTTTTATCTCTCTACTGACAGCACAACGCAAAAAATGTATCATTGATATCTTTAAACATCCTTTCCTTTATCTGTACCCTATAAATCAACTTACTAATATTCATTTTTGTTTAATATTCATTTATATGTTAGATTGATCCTTACAGTCATGTTAACAGTTAAATTACTCATGTTTTCCCTGGCAGGGCAAATTAATGCATGACTCATCATCAACTTAGACACGAACTGTCAGTGATTTGATCGTGTGCTAAAAAACACTATTTAGGTAACATGTTAATCGTTGATGATAGATCAAGTAAACTACTATAACTTGAACTACTACAATAAAATATCCTGCTTTCAACAGATGTGACCTACAGGATAATCCTGTGCTTTTAATGTGTGTAAATTGTTAAAATTGTCAGCAAAATGAAATATTATAATTCCGAAGTGCTAAAATAAAGCTTTAAGAAATATTAAAGTAACACATAATTCCAGATAGTTGGTTCTCAAAATTTTAAAGATTGATTTCACATTAAAATTAATTTTTGTATGATGATACAGAAAAAATATTCTTTACAACATGCATAGGAGCATTCTAACTGGCTATTAATAATATTTTACCTTTGCATGTCGATAATAAAATAAGTAAGCATGTTGTGCATGTATCTAAATGAGGGGTGTTCCTCTGATAATTATAAAGAAAGTCAATTCTTGTGTGTAGGTTCATAAAAGAGTTTCAATTCAGAAAGCTATAATATATGAAAGAGTATAGGAAAACTTGGTAGGTTTTTTTTTATAAAATCTGGTCTGGTTGGATTGGGATGCCTTTGGGTTGCGTGTGATTCATGATATGGAGCGATTGAGCTTTTTAGTCATTAGTCCTGTGGTCATTAACAACAAACGAGCATTAGAGGAGGAAGAGGCAGTTGAATCAAGTAGGAGATTTTCTTTTGTAGCCTTCAATTCAACTCATGTCCTAGTAGAGACGACAATACAATGTATCACATTAACTGAACTGAATTGAACTTTGCACGTTATCTACTTACTACATAGTAGAGTCTTGTACTATATTTATAATATATAAATGTGTTAACCCAGTTTAGCCACCAAACTTTGTCTGTTTAGTATCATAAGGACATTAAACGTATGAATAGACGGAAACCTCATTGAGGATCGGATGAATGAGCTTTGCTTTTAATTCGGCACTACTCACTCGTCTCGCGTCCAATTCTCTCTCTTCTATTCTTTCTCATTATTTTATTCCGACAACTGAACTAACCTAATCTCCTTTTCCCTATCATCCATTCCCTTTTGTTCTCTTTCTCTCTCTCTCTCTCTCTCTCTTTACTCCACTTTCCTTTGCCTGCCTGATGCCTGCATGGCTACATCAATGTCCATGCTAAGTAGTTTACTCTCAATCCTTCACTTCCATGCTAATAGCTACAATAATAATATATTTTTCCGCTACCAATGCCATCACTTACGCTTTCTAGGGCCCTTCTTTTCACTTCATGAACTTACGTCACAAGGATTACTCTCAATTCACTCACACAATGAATCTTCTTGACCATTTACAAAGATTTGACCTATTTAGAATCCCAACTAGAACAGATATTTGCCGCTAATGATCATCTTGCTCTTTACTAATTGACTTAAGTACGTTTTCCAAGTAGAACACTCCATTTTAATTAGCATGCCTTTATTTTTAGTGCTTTTCCGGAATTTATATTTATTTTTAACTTAATTAAAACTGTTATTTCCCTTTGCTAATGTACCAATTTGTAGTAATGATGTTTTCTTCATTATCAGAGTTAAAATTTCATTAGATATTCCTCTTTCCTATTTAATCCAACAAGATTAGTAAACATTTGCATTTAACTTACTCGTATGGTTGGTTTATAACTTACATTAAGAATTCGTTAATACTTACAATTTAAATCGACGTTTCCTGAATTTAGGAATTTTGCTAATCAGCTATAAACTACAAAGAATTGTTCGTTTTGTATTTGCATTCTTCAAGGCGATCGAAGCAAGGTTACCGCATTTTAAATGCAACAAAGGGACATAAAAATGTTATGATAGCCGAATGTTGAATTTATGTAAGTTAAGGAAAAGGAAATAATACCACCCAGAAGGAAGAGTTTTTTAAGTTTCCTTCACCTGTCTGCTCTTTTAATAACGAATAATTTGACAATTCTCCTAACAAATAAAACGATTCACTCATTTTGATTAAAAGGCTTTGGAAAGGGAGTCGTTAGACAACAACAATATTTCAACTTTTATGCATTTATTACTGTGGAAAAGCGAACCGCAGTTAGTTATATGGCCGTACAAGGCAGACATATTAACAAGTCTTAAATTACTACTCAGAGATTAACTTGTAGTTGTAGGTGCGTGTATAGTGGAGAATGGAGAATACCATATTCCAATGAAATGTACCATACATATCAGATTTGGAAATACAGATGGAAGTTATATATATCAACTACCAAATTTATTCGGTACACCATTTACAGAAGGGGATTGGAATGGATTTCTTCAAAGTCAAAAATATTTATAAACTACCGAAACACAACTGAGAGCTTTACTTCAGCGTTTATGATATTAAATTGGGCAGTGGATGCAACTGCAGCAACTATACACACACAACTACTTTACTATATATACATAGAATCAAGAAGAGGCAATTAGCATGAATATAAAGGGCGAACAGAGAAAATACTTAGCACAAGTGCACTGTGCAGTGCACATTATGTAGATACGACCCTAAACACAATAATGAAATGCCGAAGTCAGAATAAACGGACCGGATAAAAGTCCCAGTCGTAAAATGTGTGAATTGCCAACTGGTGGACTAGCTGAAAGTTGAAAGGGATGAATTTTCATCCATTCCTACTGTCCTACTTGTTCATCTTCCTCTTTCGACGCTGTAACCCAGTAATCTTCTCTTCCCTGTTCTGGATTTGACTGTTATTAAGTCCATTGAATATTCTGTCCGAAATTTGGGATATAAACCGAGATCCCCCATGTAACACTATTGAAATACATAGCCATTAAATAACGAAAATTGTAATCTGAAGACAAATACCTACACTTGGAATTTATGGTACAATATTTACTACAATTTCAGAATTTTCTTCTGTATTAATCATTTTTTTAATGGAATAGTAGAAAATTTAAACTTGGGATGTTCACTAGAATTAGTGCATCAAATAGCAATGCTCAAATAAAAAATATTTAGCTACATAACAGTTAATAGCATCATCAGTCATTGTTAATGCATCGCCAGGTTGACTTACCAGACACGTTTTTTGGCACTCCATGAAAAAAGCTTTGAAATTTTGAAGAATGACAAAATTCTTCCAAAAATGGTAGTTGCTTTCAATTTTCAACAGAAAATTTAAAAATTGTAAAGCATCATTTTCTGCCCTAGACTATAGGGATTCAAAAATTATTAAGTTAGAAAATAGTAGCAAGTTGTAGTACCTACAATAATTTGTATTGAGTAATGGCATATGGGCAGGTGTACCACAGATCTGTCTGCACTCATTTATAAAGAGATATATTAAGTGATAAGCATATTAAAATTCATAAACAATAATAATTATAGATCTTGAATTCAACATCAACACTTTATGAAATATATTGAGTGCGGCACGCCCTGGTATTGATGCTCTGTAAAGCATGGCGGCAAGACAAATCATGATGATGACTAAGGATAGGTATGTAAAACGAGAATTAAAAGAATTTGATGGATAAAAACTTGCAGGAGCACTAAGAATGATTTATAATTTTATTTGTACTTATAGCTACACTAGAAACTCCTAATGGTACATGCCTATGATAGTTTGTTCGTAAGCACGTCTAGTAGTCCTTCTCATGTAGCTGGTTACATGAAAAACAAGTTGCTGGTAGTTTTACACAGTGTTATTATAATATTACAAGTAGCATGAATCAATTGTATACTTTGAAGATGCCGAATGCGTAAGATTTCGCTAACAATCAGCATAAGTTGGCAATGGGAAACAAATCATAAGTCCCAATCTAAATCTATTGAAACCATTGAAAGTCAGATACTGTTGCATAAGCATTATGCAAGCTGATTACTTATACTACGAAGAATTTCTAGCCAAGGTGTAGAATTTCTCTGTAGTTCTATCGTCGTAAATGCTAAATAGTCCAATAAAAATTCATATGCGAAGAATTCGGGAAAATTTGCATGAAATAATCAGCAATAAATGCTTGACGGAAACGGCATAAGTCAGACTTGAACTTGTCATAATGTCCTATTAGAAGCGAACGTAGTTTTCCCAAAAAATATTTGCCATTTGACGATTCTTATCATTTTACGTGTAAGAAAGTGTGTAACAAGCTTCTGTCTTGTCCTGACTAGAATCTTCTCCACCCATAAAGTTGCAGCATGGATTTTTTACATCGTAAAATCTTGTAGTGAGTCAAATACATTTGCACATATTTGACGAGTAAGGCAAAAAATCGAATAATAATTTTTTTCTATTCCTCTTACATGACTGAGGCTTGTGGTTTAGACTCCTGCTGCTTTAATGAAACTATAAAAGAACTCTTGCTCATAGTATACTTACTATTACAAATGGGAAATAGTAAGTAACTACTATGCCAATGTATATTTCTTTGACTTTACTTTTCAGTTCACTCAAGTTCGGTTTCGTTAGAAAGATTCAACTGACATGACATCGGTAATTCATATGTAAACTCGTTACTGAAGCCAATTAGCCAAACTTTTTTTCCTATTGTAGAAACCTTCCTTATTCTGCATAAAAGGAGTTCAACTTCAAATTGTATAACAGTAATACCTACCTACACAATACATTTTGCCATGTGCACAATGTAAAATATTTTGATAGTATCGCAACTTTATGTCTGGATTCCACCAACTTCATTGTTTGCTAAGCAGAAAGCCACCGTGACAAAATAATGACTTTGTAACTTCATATTTACACCTGTTCTTCCTAAATACTATCAGATCGAAAGATAAGCGAATAGAATTGATTTGGCATTTATTTATTTGAACCTGAAAGTTAAAAATGTGCTTCTACATTTACGTTAGTACTATAACATGAGATAAAAGTAGCTTTCCAGTTTTGGTTGTTTTTCATTCATTTTTTTAATTTTATTCTAGGTTTCTTGCTTTACATTTTCATAAATTATGAGCTATAGAAATATCTAAAGAGTTATTTACAGTAAAATAAGCGAAATGAATACTATATTACTCGCTGAAAGATACCGAAATGTCACAAAGAAAATCAGTTTGGAACATTTAATTTGTTTTTCATGATTCTTTTATTCTGAGTGATTACTTAATTCCACTGGTAAATATAATCTATGATTTTTATTTTGAAGAACAACAGGTTTCAGTCTCAGATTTCATCGTGACATCAATCATCACCAAAACAAATACCACGGTGCCTTGTATTGTTAATCACTTGATATGTACAAAAATATTTGGTTTTTGTCCATAATTTCTCTACTTGACAATTTAAAAAAAGGAAAGGAATCTTTTAAAAATGGTAGCCCGTTTAAAACGGGATAGAGAAATAGGTAGTATATTTTTAATTCCACTTTTCGGTGTTTGCATACCTTAGTAGAAGTTGTGATGAAAAAATATATGCATTGATATTTAGTGAGGTGGAGTGACGAGGTTTGAAATGAAAAAGAGTTGGCAAGTGCAATGCAATAATTCAGTGATGTTTGAGTTGATTTGAAGGGATAGCGGCTCCTGATTTCTCAAGGGTAGTTAATCATTGAGCAGAAGAGCAAGAAAAGTGAGTGGAACAACAGAAAAGTACATAGATGAGAGAGTAAGTTTGAAGATTCACATATCGCAATGTAGAAGAAGAAAACCAGTGAGAGCCACTTACAACAAAGTTAAGCTTTAGCTTTACACGGGCCAACTCTTGTCAGCAGAAAAGTCGATGTAAGTATTTAATTTACCAATGTAGGAATGAGTAATGTCTGTTAGTGAAGTAATGTATTACCTAGTACACTTTTCTTCGCTTGTAACAAACTGGTGGATTGCTACTCTGCACACACATGCTACTTAATTCTTCCTTTTGAATTCATTTCTTTTGGTATTTTATGCATGGTGTATGTATAGGTAGGTACCTGCATATATTTCACTTCTTTTTGATTTCCGATGCTTATGTAACTAAAAGATTCGTATATGGCAATAGGAATGAGAAATACAGGGCTGTAGTCTTCTCGTCAAAGACGAAGCAGAAGCAACAAGCCAGCAATTCACTTAACTTTTCCATTTTAGTCAATAGAAATCTTAAGTCCTGAGTCCCGTGGTATTATGTGGAGTTACTTTAGCTTCGTACAACAAGACAACCGACGTTTACAGCAGCTAAATTCATTTCTTACGTTTTCCAACCGTGTACTTTTCAAATCTATCCATATGGCTATATATTGTAGCAAATCAAGTTGGCAGTTTACCATTTAATGAATTTTCTTCTTTGCATTGCACCCGAATCTAAAGGCGAGAGGAAGGGAAACCATGAAGTCACTAGATAGAGCAAACAAGATTCTTTACCTTTCATTTCATTTCAATCTGTCAGCAACACTAGTCGAATGTGCTGCAACAATTTAAACCTTTTTCTTCCTTTCATGAGATATAATACTTTTTCTTATGTAAAAAAGAAGCTTCTTTTGCCATATGTCGTGTCATGCTACTTCCAAACTAATGTCCATTATCTAACAAAACATTGCACAGTCGACTCAATTCAATTTTACTATTCTTACTGCTCCCATCCATACTTTAGCCATTTTAACTGAATTCTCATTCACTCTTTCCAAACCAAACCTTCTGTAAACACTAAATTATAAAAGTTGGTGCTAATAATTCCAACATTTATCGTTTGCCATCATATGAACGGTGAACCTTTATAAATAAATTTTTTATCGTACTTATTATAATATAATTGAACATGCAGAATTTCTGCTTTAAATGAGATTTAATTCATTTCCTTAAATTATAATATTTGTTAGATACTGGAAATAATGAAAGTTGCCTAACTTAAGGTTATCTTCAGCGGTGGATAAGTGACAATGTTGAAAGCATCCTTGACTGTGTGCTGTAAACACACACACATTTCAAACGTTGGTTTTCCCGCTCGGAGATTGCATAGTAAAAGAATAGGGAAAATCCCCTTCGACGAGTTGATCATTTTGAAAAAAACGAACAA